>CM073772.1:90585136-90804641 GCA_037158775.1 Hetaerina titia | reverse complement strand
TTTCACCCTCTCTCCCTCCTTCTCCCTCGCACTCCGATGTCTGAATTCTGGTTTGATTCGTTTGCCGCTTTTCTCCCCCTCCCGCCAATTCTTTCATCCCTTCCCCCCTCTTTTCGCTCCTTGTTGTTTTTATCGAGAAGTTTAAATTAAGACCCTCCTCTCCCCCGTATGTTTCTGCTCCTTTTGCTGATTTCTCCGCAAAGAAAAAAAATACTCGGGGTTGCATTTTTCCCTCTATTATTACTATCGAAACGGTCTGTTTTAATCTGAAAAAAGTGCCGTGGAATATCTTTTTTTGGGTTTTATCAGAGGTTCGGAGCGTACGTATTCATTCAGTGCATGTACATATAATACTTTGATTGCTTGAGTCGTTTTCATGCGGTTGAATGGGAAAATATAATGTTCCTAAGGCATGCTCGTATTTGGGTCAAGAGTTCTTACAGAGGGATGTGCAGTTTTCAAACTTTGAACGTCATTTCTTTCATTATGCGTGGCACTCGTAGGGAAATAAAATTTATGAAAATTATTAATCTTAAACATACGCGGATGGCGGGTGATTTATTTTATGCTTTTCTGGCTACTTTCTCCAATTATTGTGTGAACTTAATTAACAAATTATTTGAATTTTATTTAATAAGCTCTACGACTAAATCTTAGTTAACATTAGTTCACTAATTTATACATTTATTGAATAGATTATTGAAAATTATTCAAAACAACTAACCACTCAGTTTTCTTTTATTTGCAATTACGTATATGTAAATAATATGCCATTCTTCTGCTATGGCCTAATTTAATTTATACCTACTTTTAAATCACACAGGAAACCATTATAACTCATTTTTGTCAGTGATTCACATGGTTAAGTAGCTCCAGACAATACTACCAATGTCGGGAAATATTTGACATTATCGCTACTGTGGCTGTGACTGCTCATTCAGTCACGTCCTAAAGTATGGGCATCACATGAATTTATGGGGAAAAACGGAAATAGAATCAATGCATATTTCCTTCAGTATTACGTTTTCACAGTGGCGTACAAAGTTAAAATCTTCTTTTGAAACGTTTTTCACTTATTTTTTTCGCCCGTAATATTATTTATGTTTTGAAAAATTTGATGGCAATATTAATTTCGCATTGAGTTACAGGACTGAGAAATGGAAAATTGAATTTACTCTGTGAAATTACTCATAATAGTAAATGGGCTCGAGAAATATCAAGCACAATTAAACACGAATGCACTTAAAACTTCTTGATCCAGGTCCATCGTCCTTTGAATATTTTTCTAACAGCTAATTTTCTTCGACCGTATAAACCCCTGCGGTTCCACAACGACTGCATCACGTTCTCGTTTTCGCTAACATTTTCCAAAGTCTTTGGGAAACTTTTTCCTCCTTCCCCCCCCCCATACCCAAAGATCCAAAAAGGAATAAAAAAGTAAATCCATTCCTCTGAACGAAAATCTTTTTATTTCTCTTATTACATGCGATCGCCCAGACCTTTTTTCCTTATACATCTCGCTCTTACCCGTAATTTCTCTCTCCCTCTCTTTTTCTCTCTTACCAAAAGAACTCAAACTCCTCGTTCGCCATCTCAAAGATGCCTTAGGCCATGGAGGCGAAATAATAATAAAAAATCCAAGTCCAGTCGCTGAACCACGGCCGAAGCGAACCCCCCAACTCCCCATTCCTTCCCCCCAAACCCTTCCTCCCCCACGGTGTATCCCCGAGTTCCATCCCGGACTTACACCCCTCAAGATCCACCCTTCCCTTCTCCAACCCACACACGTCCACCCCCCCTCCTCTTTCGGAACCCCTTACCCAGTCGCATTTCTTCCTTGCAAACCGATCCTTCGTCCATTCTTTCCATTCTCGACGTAGCAGAGGACATTTCCAAAACCCTTCCCTCACGGCGTTCGGCCTCCTCCTAAACCCCCTCCTCCCCCCACCCTTCCGCTCCCTCGTCCCTCAACTTCTTCAAGCTTTTTGTAAGCCCGCCTACTCCCTTTCAGCGCGTGAATTCCCTTCAAAAGCGTTGACTACGTTCTTGCAAAATAGCTATTGGTGAACGAAGCGAGTTGAAAATAACCGAAGCAGATTTTCTTCATAGCATCATCCTTTATTAAAAGGCTGTGAAACTTTACTGTAATTAGGACAAAGGTTTTTTTTCCTTTGAACATCATATTTTATTTAAATTCATATATTTTAGACCAATGTTATTTCTCTTTTAACAATCCAGTGATGTTGGCTCAAATATTTAATTCATTTTTCTACTTAATTTAGTGTTCACCACAATATTATTTTTCCAAAGGACATATATACGTGGTGTTTTATGCTATTGATACCACTATTACGCTTGTGACTGAAAAAAGTTATCATATGGTGACTAGCATGTATTATTTTTCCCAATAATTATGCTATGTATGCATTTCACAATCTATTGATGCATTTTAAGTATAAAGAAATAATGTTTTTCTTATTTTCTGCGTGAAGTTCATACGTTTGATGAGCATAATATCAGGTACGAGTGACTTTAGGAACTGATTGAAAATTATTCCTTGAAATGACAAATAGGTGACTTCTATTTTCAATAACGATTGATTATTACCGATGTATAATAAGCATGTGATTGCCATAATTTCGCCAAAATTTCAATTTCCAACCTTTGTTTGCAGTTATCATGAGTTATGTTAAGTTCATTCTTGCTGTAAATAGAATGAATTTTTTTGCTTAAGATAAAAGCAAACCTCATTTTCTCTCTAAGCATTTGTCGAAACCATCGTGTCTCTTATTCATTGTCTTACTGATTTGAGACTTAAAAGTAACAAATGAATTATCGAACGAGAGTTTAATATGGTGGGTGTTGCATATGATAGGTATATTTAATTTATTTTCGTTTCCTCTTTTCTAGCAGTGGAAACATGTGGAAATTCTATTAAGTTTATATTATAAATAATAAAGAGATATTCATTCTGTGGTTCACAATGAGAAATGGGAAGAACTTACGTATTTGTTTAATATTTAAAATTCACTCAATGACCATCCATTGAATTAAAAAAGTCTAATTACTCGTACGGTATAGATTTACATCTTTTATTTGGCGCTGCTAGATACCGATTTTTGACTTTGATCACCGAATTTTTTAATTGTATCATGAATTTCCCGAAATATAAGGATGTATGATGGAAGAGTCGATCTGTTCATGGGCTTGATCAAATACGGTCATCTGAGTGTTTGCGAAACGCATTTGTCTCTCTATGGCTATAGTTATATTACTAATTATTTTACAAAATAAGAAATAGTGACGCAGTCAATTTTATCCGAATTCCATTTGGTAGAGCTTAGCATCAAAACAAACGCTACTCGGAAAAGGAATCTAGAGAAATGACAAGAACGACGTTTTTGAAAAGAATACTGCCGTCGGGTCCCGGAAAATGAGCGGAGGTATACCGGAATATATATGTGTATGTATAGTTCTCTAAACCAACCGAGAACTTATAAAAAATATATCCGGAGGAATGGAAGAGGAGTTATATGAGGGAGGTTGGGTTCGGAAGGCTACGGAGGGGTGGCGAAGGGAGTGCAGTTGTTTGAAGACCCAAGGCGAGCCGGAGTTTGAAGGAGAGGAGATGTGGATGTCTTGGGAACGGAGTATCCATTATTTTGCCTCGCCATTCCATTTCTGTCCCGTCACCCCGAAATCCTGCGTCCCCACTCCTCCAACCCGGAAAAAAAGAGGAATAACCCCCGCACCTCTCTCCCCTTTTCTCATCCTAAAACTCCACTCTCTTCCACCACCGATACCCGAAACCCCTTCGCATTTTTTTTATTATTATTTAGATTCTTTCCGAATGCCCCGAAGCGAACACCGCCATTTTGCGGACAACACTTTCCGGTCCATCTCGATAAAAGAACGGTTTCCATGCCACCCACACCCAGTCTCGCGCTCCACACCCTCCTCACCCTAACCCAACCCACCCTCCCTCCCACTCGTCAGCACCCTTTCTTTTTCCCCAACCAAGAGAGCCCTTCGCATCCCTGAACCAAACCCCGATCCTGCGCCACCCCCCGGGACGGATCCCTCGCCCACTTCTTAGGAAGAAGCAGCAGCAGACGCGCGTACTCTCCTTGGGCACATATTTACTGAATTCTTCCCTGCTTCGGTAGTAAATGGCATGAAACGTTTTAAAGCCTTCATGCATATCCTGGGTCGGAGGTGGGCGGCTAAGATGAGGATTTTGGGGGAGAGGGGGTGGCGTTCGGAGAGGGGACGGTGCGATGGGGGTGCGGAGGAGTCGCAGGGTTTGATGGGAAGGGGGAGGTTGATTCAGAATGGGGACCCCGGGGGGTGGGGGATGAGGGGAGTTTCAGGGGGGGTGGTGGAAGTCTTCTCTCTCGATGCTTTGGCGCCTCGGGTCAGAAATAACGTTGGTAAGAGCGGGTGAAATAGTATATATATTTGAATACATATACATAGGTGAAAAAAATGGGGAGTACGAAAAGTACGGGAAAAGTAAAGGATAGAAGGGATGAAGGGTGGGAAAGGGGGATTTTGTTGGGTGGAGGAGGTGGGAGGATATCGTCCTCGCGAGGAAATGGATAAATAGCCTTCAAGGTTTCTTTTTGATTGCCCCCCCTTCAACTCCTCCCCCCATCCGAATATTCTTTCTGCTTTTCTTTTTTCTCCTTTCGTAACTCTTTCCCCTCGGCACAGAGCATCCACCACCCCTGCCTATCATGCTTCCCTTTTGCCCTCTCCCCTTTCTCGCTCCCTTCCCCTCCCCTGATCCCGTCTCTCCGCAAATTCTTATTTCTTTCTTTTAGTGGGACTCTGTCCTCCATAAAGGGAGAAGTATTGTATCCATAAGGAGGAAGTTCGCGTGAGTTCTTTATTTTTTCCCCCCCACCAACCCTTTTCTTTTTCCTTTTACTCGAACGTGCCGTGGGGGTGAGAGTGCGGGAAGGGACATTGGGTGGAACTGTAATTTTCTGGGATGGTGTCGGAAGGGGTTAGGGGGGATATTTTTACACGGGGGAAGCGAGGAGGATCCTGGTGGCAACGAGGGTGAGCGACATTCTATTCACCAACGAAATGCATGAAGGCTAAGGCGTGGAATTTGTCAGATCCAGAAGTCTTCAGAGAGTCAAAGCTGAGTGAGAATAGATAAAAAAATATATCAGGTTAGAGGACTAAGCATGGTCATTTTATAATTAGCCTACCGGTTGAAAGTAGGTTTTGAACAATGCCTTATAAATATTAGGCACGCAATTTTATTAAACATAAATGTCCTTCTTTCATCCCTCAATATGCCGTCTACATGCCTTCCTTCATTCCAAAAAGCCCATTCCATTCCTACCCCCACCCTTTTTTTATATTGCCTTTGCTCCCCCTCCCGTCCATCGTGACCTTCAGAAATCTAATAACTCTTCGTGTCTGTATAAACTAAAATGGTTAGGAAGTGTTTAGTAATTACAATATGATAATATCCGTTTACTCCAAAATTATTACTCAGAAAAAATACGATAGCGTTCATTTTTTGCCACAAATTTCGTTAGGTCGTGCCTTGTAGATTTATTGGGTATCGAACCTATGAGATGCCAATTAATTATTTTATTCCCTGATTAATGTAGTCATCAGATACAAAGTATAACCAATTTTATCCTCAAAAAGTCGTTTACTTTGACAGTTAATCAATGAATTTTATCCTTAGCCGAGTTTAAATGAAAAGTTTACTTTTTGAATTGCTCAAATCCAAAATTTATCATTGTTTGTTTATATAGATACTTTTATTCTCATTTTCTTTTTATATGGGTTTGATGCATATTTATATAACATCATAGAAATCAAAAAGAAATAAAAGTGTCTGAATAATAATGGATGGTAAATATTGGATTGGACCCTTGCAAAAAGAAATTCGATTATACCATCACGGTGAAGGATTAAATGCATGATTAATTGTCCGATGTAAATTTCAATGTAAAGATACTTATTATTTGTATTCGCAGATGATGATCGTTCTGTGTTCATTCAGAATCTTCTTTTAATGTTTTAAAGGGCAATAAAAATAAAGATGCATATTGATATTTGGTATCTGACGGTCTGGAGGACTCATTTCATGTTGCCTTACGTGGAATCTGGTACTTTTGAAACACACGCATAGGATAAGAAGGCTCCATACTTCATCATAGATAGGGTTGTATACATCATTAAGCTTACGTACATTCTCAGTCAGTAAAAGTATTTGGAGAAAATTAATTAATTTGACATTTGAACGGCATAAGACACGGTTTACCTTAGGAAGAATTATTAAAATATTTATATTACTTTTTACAGTAGAAAAAATATGCACAAATTCAATGTATTGTCGATAGAGAAGAAAGCATCTTATAGTCAAGGAGTAATTTACAACACACACGGAAAACGCTTTCATCCGTAGCTTATTGTGAATAGTATTTTCCAAATGTAAAGAGAATAGTTAAAAATCAATCCCTCGACCTTGAATGAGTAATCACTTTATCTAAAATTCGAGGAAATGAAGGCAAATAATACTCTTTCGTCCGTCTTAATTTTTGGCATGTAAAACTTTCGCCAGTTCATCGCAATGAAAACTACGAAAATTTTGCTTCCGTTAATTACAGTAACGAGACAATTCATTACGGTAACGAGATAGAGCATCATAAAAATATTTTATCACTTGGGTAAATATTGAATGTTATTATTCATATGACCCGCGGAGAAATTTTTTCAGCAAGTGTATTGGATATTTAAAGTGATCATTTTAGAGTTAACCTAATATATAATTATCAATGGTTCTCTGGTGTTTTCTTTTTCCGACGATCATACATACATTAAATCACGGTATTTAAAATGAATTTCATTATTTTTCTCAATAAAAAATAGATTTTCTCATTCATCGTCAGCTATACGTACTTAACCTTCCATTTTATGTATAATATCTTTGCCCTTAATTAATTTGTAATGTTTACACATCCGCAGCGAGGATATATTGGACTAGCTGTTACATCTCTCCAGCTTCTTTTTCATTTTTTTTAAGCTTCGATCCCCGTGTCATTTGCTCATCCCTCTGTCTATCATGCTTCCTCGTTCCCCCGTCCTTTCCTGTCTCCTCCTTCCCATCTCCTCAGGTTCCTCACTCTCTCAATAACCCCACACCCCTACACTCGCTCGTCACCCCCCACCGCTCCTCCGCAACCGCGTCGCTTTCACTCTCCTTCTCCCTCGAACACACCCATTGTCATAACTCTGAACGTTCTTCCAGCTACTTCACTACGAAGCCCTTCTTCAGCTAGAGAGAGCGGCTCCCTATCGCTTCGCCATCCGCAAAACCCGCCCACGCCTCCCACCCACCGCCTCCCACTCCCAATATCACCCATCCCTGCCAAATCTCACCCCCTGCCATCTTCCTCCAACACCACCTCCCAACCACCACCTCCCGGACCATCACCACTCCGCATCCAACCACCCTTTCTCCTCCACCCAGGCAAGCGCCTCTTTCTCTCTCTCTCTCTCTTCCTCCCTCCACCCTTGGCCACCCCCTCGCCCTCCCCCTCTCTCCCTCGCGTGGGTCCGACCCACGGCGTCCCGTTACAATATCCCCCTCACTTCCCCCATTCCCCCTCACGCGACCTCCGCCACCCGCGTCTTCCCCACCCCTCTCTTCCTCAACCTCTCGCCCTCCCCCAATTCCCTGTCTATCTCACACTCCCTCCTCCTCCAGGCGCCTCCACACACCCCCACTCGCCCTTCACCCCTTCGTCTTCATCCTCCACCTCCTCCTTCCGGACCAAACCACTCTCGTTCCCTCGGTATCCCTGCGTACAGTTTCAAATTGGTCCATAAAATGCAGGCCCTCCGGTTTGGTAATTAATTTCTGCGCGGGGGGCGCGAGAGGGACGGAATATGTAGCGGGAGGGGGGTACACGGTGGTGGGTGGGTGTGGGGCGAACTGGGTTTTCGAGGGGATCGGGTGTGCTGGGTGGGAGGGGGATCGGGAGGTTCGCAGGAGGCGTCTGGCGTGTCGGTGGGTCGGTTCTCTTGGAGGGGGTCGGGGGAGGGACGTGGGAGTGTGGCGGGAGGGTGGCCGGGTCGTCGGCGAGGAAGGAGGTTCGAGTATTAAGGATGGCGCCGAAGGGGTAGAAGAAACTCGGGATGGAACCTTTCTACCCTCCCGTGGGGCAAGAAGGGAGTCTTGAGGAGGCAATAGAGGTGCGGGCGAGAGGGGTTTGGGAGGGTTAAGGTGAAGGAATCCTTAAGAGCTGAGTCCTGAAGGAACAGGGGTGCGCTCTTAGCGGAACGGATGGAATTTGGCGAGGAATCGGTGGAGGGAAAATATGAGCGCGTGGATAATGGAATAGTGTAAGCAGATGTTTGGGAGTTTAATATTTGGCAAGGATAGAAAGTGTCCAAACTTGAATTCCAGCCCCATTACATAATTACAAACTTTAATGCTAGTCCATCCGACAATCTAATTAATATTAGTGCATCTTTACCTTTGATGAAAAATCAATGTTAGCAACTGATATGGGATATTTCATAGGTTTATAATTGATCATGAATATAATAGTTACACAGGGGGAAATACAGTCGCGAGTCTGAGGTATACAATATTTTTTTACGATAATGATAATTGTCACAAAAGTCAATACAATAAATTTCAATACCTGTATTTTTTAATTGTATCTCTTTTAGTAATCCATATTTGATAGTATAAATTCATATGAGCATAGGCAGAAATCAACAAAAGGAATGTGTTTTTTATGTGAATGTGCTAAGCATATGATGATGCAGGAAATCGTTTCCCGAAAAAGGCTTGAAGGAAAATAAATTGCCGTGAAATATTAGTGTATTGCATTAATTATATTCTCTAATAATTCAATAATGCGTGTTGAAAGCAGGTTAACAGCTACAGATAAATATGAAATATGTCCTCTTAACAGGACCAAATGTATTGTGTAGCTTGGTTTTTACGATATGAAAGTCAAAAAATTAATAAACCTAAGATAACGCGTTGTCACTCTTGAAATTCACTTGAAATCATTCAAATAGGTTACCCTATGAACAGTCAACGTAGTTGGTCCAATTTCCCAAGTACTTTTATGATTTCAGAAATAATTGGTAGATCTACCTCAGTAGTGATTTTTACTCCTCGAACCATTTCATATATTATTTTTTTATATTTGCTGACATTTCTAAGGACTATCAATTCTTTAGAATGTTTAAGTGATTTAATTGCGTAAAAATGGCCCAAAATAAATATTTTAGATAATAAAGGGTCCTCCTATCACTTTTTGAACGGAAATTGGAAAGTAAAATACGTTTAGGAAGAGAGGTTAGACAAGAACAGAATTGGGTCTCCGCACAAGGTTTAAGATGAGGGCAGGGAGAAGTACGGAGCACACGGTTAAGGAACGAAATTTGGGATTCCCGTCTTGTCTTGAGCGTGTGTCATTCCTGAGACTGCCGACTAACTTTGCTCGTGTCTTCGATACTTTGAGTCACATTTATCACTCCGGTCGTTTTAGCTTCAACGACTCCCTAATCTTTGAGAAAACGTGTTATGGGCTGAAAGGGTTGAAACGATATGCCCAAAGGTAACCGTGGTGTAGGATGAAGAAATTGAAAATTTCGAACGATAAATTAGGTTTGTTATTGATATAGCGTTGAATCAAGCCCTCGAATATTGATGTGCAGTTTAAAATAAAATCTAGTCGAGAAGTAATACAATTGTTTTCTCTTTTCTCGCCTATATAGTATATGAGAATTTCAATGAGATTAAATCGTGGCGCACTTGGCATTTTTCCTTGCGAAGAAATAAATGACCCCTCTCGAAAGCAAATACGGTTAGTACACAAAAAATCTTTCTTTTTCAGTGTTACAATAATATTTTCATTTTAAAGTTAATTATCCTATACGTTTCGTAACTTTGTTCTTATTTCGTGCTTTCTTAAAGAATACACAGATCGCATACGAAGATTGCACTTTTAATTAGGATACACCAGTTTTAAACTAGTGTATCCTAAATTATTTTTATGTAAAATATCCTAGATGAAGTAAAGTATCCTACATTTTTTTAATCTTACAATTATTATAATTATGTTAAATTTATTAAAACAAAAACAGCTTCTCATTTTTTACCTAAGTTTATAAAGCATTCAAGGACTTGAGCCAACGCTAGGTAAACATGGAATTTTCAAATAATGAGCGTTGATTTCCTCAAAGAATTTCAATTAATTTTCTTCAAGCATCGTTCACATTAACTGAAAATTAAATACACCAGCGAGGAGCATCGTAAACAAAGGTTATATTGTCGCCGAGAGTGGTTAAGGGGACGTCTTAATTTTCACCTGGTGTCACACCATCGGTTTACCGTGTAAACTGTGCCAGCTCAGTAAACGCCCGCCAAAACGATCGAGCTGATACTCCAATCACTTCTCCGAATTCCTCCAAACTTCTCGGCATACCCAGGGAAACCACGCGACTCCGTCTCATTCTCAATCCTCTCAATCTCCAACCTCATTGAGAGGTCCTCCTACCCTTTCCAGTCCTTCTCAGCCTCACTCCCTCTCTCTCCTTCCCCGCAATTTCGACCACATCTTTCGTTGACACGACACTCAAACCCTCCCTCCCACATCACTAACCACCTAAGCTAGCGATTTCCCACTTCTAAAATAGCCCACAAGAACCTTTCCCCTTATTGCACATCACACTCCAATGCTCAGGAGGTCGTCTTTTATTCTATTAATTTGGAGATAGTCCGAACACGAATGATATCAGATGGTGGTGATCGCTGCTCGGTCGGTGCTCATATTCATTGGACTCCTTTTCCTCTTGATTTTTCGACAGATACGCACGTGATATTTATTTGTACCCCGTTGGTTTAACCGAACTGCCTCTTAATCATACGTATTCATATCATTACGTCACCTGTGTAATTTTATGTCTATCATCAACATAATTTTAAACGCTTTAAAATATACCCCCTTGTATCAGGAATTGAGAAAATTTCTTCATGGAGGAGTATTTGGAAAAATATTGACAAATCTCTCATAGCAAAAATCTTACGCTACGTCTTATGCATCTAGTGTTCTTCATTCTTTGATTTCTTAGTACCTAGTGGCAATTGTTCTAATCTATGCCTTCATCTGCACGATCATGCCTTACATGCATCCAAATGATGCAATATAGTAGATATCTAAGGTATTGAAGGCAATGGGGGTTTGAGAAGGGATATGGTTTTCTGACCCCAAAGTTTTTGTAGCAATGCGTTTACAACGAGTGTATGCATCCAATTGTTTGTCCATCAATTCCTTCACATTCATGTTCGTGATCCATTAGATAAAGAGACGGTAAAAATGGTGACTGAGCTTCAGGAGTAAAACTTTTTAATTTTTCCTTTAATTTAATGCTTAACATATTTTTACCCATACATTATTGAGTAAAATGCTTCGTATTTTTTTATAAACATACTTATTTTTATTAGAATCTTAAGGTTAGTGGGTCTCCTATTTTACGCTCGGTTAAGAAAAAAAGCGATTTTTTATGATATGAAAAATCCTCTGAGTATGCATCATTGGTATATTTAATACTCAATGCTGCTGTGCTAACATTTTAAGATTGTGATTACCTTGGATTTCATTATCTGTATTGCAATGTGTAAATGATAAGGCATTTTGTGATATTTCTCAAGGAAAATATCCAAAGTTATTCCTATCAAGTTAATTAATAGTATCATGCTTGCTAATTGAAATGGCAGAGGGAGAAGTACACTTGCGTACGCGACTATTGAAATTTCAAATATATACATTTAAAGGTTTCATTCAAGCTATTAATTAAAAAAACAGTATTTTGGAAACTAAAATTAAAAATAAATAATGAATTCGTCCAAAAAATAATTTTATTGAGTATTATCTCATTATTAATGCAAACTTTTAAAATGTGTACATGAGTGGCTGTGAAAAGAGCTAACTATTTTAAAATTATTCTTCTCCGTGACCAAATTCAGGGTCATGTTGAATTCCATGGTGCTGATAAGAGCGCTGGGAAAATATTTCACATCCCCGTCGACTTATGCCGATATTTCTGGTTAGGTTCCCATACAAGGTACTATCTTGACAAGGAGTACTTCCTGCTACTTCTCTCAATCCTTCATGCTCCACCACTTGATGTTACTCGCCCAGCAACCAGGAATGAACTTTGATTTCTTTGTCTCCTTGGCACTCCTCATCCCTCAACTCCTTTCTTCCTCCCATTGTCTCTGTCATTTTCTTACTGCTACTTCCTCTCGGTCATCTCTTAACGGACCTCTCTACCAGCAACCCTTTCATCTATCCCCAGCCCGTTTTCGCGCCACCCCCCCATCCCTCCCCCACTTCCCAACATTCAGATTTACCTCCCGCCAAACCTCCTCCCCCACCTCTGTCACTCCTCTCTCTCGCACACCAGATTTTTTTTTACACTCACCCGCGCGCACACAATCACCTCTCTCGCCTGTCTTCCCAACCCCCGCCCCGCCCTCTCACACCCTTCCAATCTTCCTCCCAATCTCCAATATGCTTGCGAGACTCCGGAGGAGGTTGATAACTTGGCCGTGGACGGGGTCTTGGAGACGAGGGTGATGTGGTCCTCCCACCATCTTTTGCTTGACTTTACAGAGGAGTCGGATAGGGAAGTGTTGCTGGGGTGGGTGGGAGTGTCGGGGGCGGGGAGGTAGGAAACGGGGGAAGGGCTCTCTCTCTCTTCGTCCTTAATCACGTTGACTCCTGGTCCTCCTCCTTTTTCCCTCCCCCACCACCCCCTCCTGGTCCACGGTCTCTTCCTTCCAACTCCCCCTCCCGGACCCATTCAAACCCCTCTTCGCCCGCACTCACCCTCCCCCGCTGCTCCTCTGGACCACCCCCTTTCAAAAACACCCCCGCCGTCCCCTCCCTCCGCCATTTTCCTTCTCCTTCATCAGACCTCGCCCACTTAGATCTTTGAGCTCGCGGCGTTAAGGCTGCCTCATCTGCATCATCTCCGAAGACTGCTACAACTCCTCCTTCTCTCGCCTCCCACCCATCCGAGTGCCCCATTCCTCCCTCTCCACTGCCCCAATCCCCTTTCGAAATCCTCACCCCCCCCTGGCTCACCTCTCTCCTTCCCTCCCTTCGTCATTCCTCCCCGCTCCACCGAGACCTCCCGTCCTCCTTTTCCCCTCACCTCCACTCCGCTCCTGCCTATCCCACACTCTGAATCCTTACTCATTTCCTCATCCACTTCCGTCCTCCATCCCAAGTTTGCTGTTAGACTTTGGGCAGGCAATGAATTTGCGTTTTTTTTAACTGCATAAGAAATTGGAGGGTCTTGTCCTTCTCCCCACCCCTCTCCCCACCATCTCTCTCTCCTTATTTGTCTCTCCCTCTCTTTCTATACTCTCGCGGTAAACTTCTTCGAGCCGTT
Organism: Hetaerina titia; assembly: GCA_037158775.1. Lineage (NCBI taxonomy): Eukaryota > Metazoa > Arthropoda > Insecta > Odonata > Calopterygidae > Hetaerina > Hetaerina titia. The sequence goes on along the minus strand of CM073772.1, from coordinate 90,791,186 downwards.
TGTCAAACAAACTTTGCGTGGGCAGTGTCATCTTCTTGTCGCCACAAAAACGGGTGTAATGGTATTTTTTTAATGACTCGTTCGTGTAAATTACAATGGACTAGATGCGGAATATTGATCAACACGGGTCCACATATTATATACGTTCGCAAGTAGGGCGTTGTTTAAGTTAATTACACATTAATTGCGCGCGGGCAGAAATTTAATTATTCACACGTTCATAACCCGAAAAATGTACTCATTTTAATGCATATAATTGAATCGTGTGTGCTCTCTTATGAACGGTAAATAAATATTGCAAATTTTAAATGCGTTTTAATTAGTTACAAAGAAGATAACGTTTAAAAATCAATGAAATCTCCAGATACTCTTGTGAGAGTAAATGGGGGGATCACAAGAATGCAAAAAAATCAGTACGATCAGAAATCCATTCTTTTCTGCAAACATAACAGTACGAAAATTGGTAACGTCCCGAAAGTCTCATCTCAGTATGAAGGGACAAAGAATTATTGAGTTTTGTACGTATTTTGTTAAATTTATTGAGGTTTTATGAAAAAATTTGGATATAATATTTTTCGTTTTTGAAATGAATTGAACAATTAAAAGAATGAAGTTTATTATTTAATACGTAATTTGCATAATTAAAATAAACAGTAGATGCTAATTTTTTTTAATTTCAACAAATAATGTGACAATTTCGTACACGCCTCCTGGAATTTGTAGTTTGTGCGTAATTCATACTAAATATCCCTTTTATTTAATAAATTGAGCATAACGAATAGTAATATAAACATTTTTTTTAACTCACAGTTTCACATTTATATTTAAGAGCTATAAAACGATATTGTCTACTAATGATACAAATTTTTCTATTCTAAAACGTAATATGAATAATTTCTTTCATAGGCTATTATTTATAAATATATATATATATATATATATAATATTTATAGATATCTTCATTCACATACAGAACTAAATATAAAGAAAGAGGATAGGAAAACACATAAAAGACGAACAAAGGGGAGGTGGTAAAGGCGGATTTGAGCAGATCACAAACGTAAAAATATTTCCTTAATCGGGATATGAACACCGGACCTTCCACTTGCCGGGCGAATGCTCTACCAATTAGGCCATATATATATATATATATATATATATATATATATATATATATATATATAACACACATACACACTTAATATACATGTGATTCCAAGATTTTGAATAGTTCAAGCATATCCTCCTTCTATAGAAAATGGTTTATGCTGATAGGTGAATTGAAAAAAAAGTATAATCTATTTGATGAATTTAATTCAAACTACCTATATTTCGAAACTTTTATGTTATCTAAACTTAATATTACGTACAAATAAAGTGGATTAAACAAAGTTTTTTCAACTCCTTCTTGGTGAATTTACTGCTGAAAAGCTTAAAAAGTTTCCTATGTTAATTGTTTATATATTTATGTACAAGTTGTGACAGAAGGTATGCCAAAATTCAAGTGATTCTAATGAATGCCCATTATTTGCCCTCTATTCATCAACTGAAGAATGGATATTCAGATTTTTCGAGTTAATCCTCTAATAACTCTACACCGTATGTAACCCATGTTTATTTGAAGGGTTGGATATGATTCTCTAAATAATCTCTTTTTTTTTGCACAGAAAACCCAACTACCACTTATAATATCAATGTTTCCCATCTTTATTATATTGTATGGATTATTTCTTTATGTTCATTACATTTTATCCCAAAAGGTCTCTCATCTACCACTGAGTTTTCATTTATTTGTACTAGCAAATCAAGATACTTTAATAGGGCCAAATGTAATTTTGCATCATATTTAAATTAAATGAACTTTACTTTCAGTGTGATGATATAATTTTCAACTATATTAAATATAAATTAGCTCAATAAAAAGTAGGCTACGCGTCATCTCCAGATTACTATTGATTTTAAAACCTCAAAAACATCCATTTAGAGTATTTTATGAGGTAATCTAAAACTGTTAATCCAAACGACATTACGTTATTATGTTCATATAACACCATAAGTTTATCCTGCAGTATACATTGCATCCAATTCTTTAACAGAAAAATCATTGAGTCCTCCCCTACTCTACTATAAATAAGCATTTCCATTGCCAATGTCCATTATTTTTTTCTGCCCCCGATATTTTTATCATACATTCCTCATAGAAATCCAACGTATACTGTGAAAATCGAGGAAAATATTGCCAATCCCGGTGGTGGCGGGGTAACGATCTCCTCTGGCAATCCAAGCGTCGCGGGTTTGATTCCCGCCTAGCTGGGTTTTTCTCCACTTAGGGCTTGGGTGTTTATTAATGTGACCATTATTATCATTGATAATATTCCGATGTAAAGGCCAAAATGTGCTGCTTTCGGACAAATGCTAAACAAATAAATATTAATTTCCAGGGTAGACGTAGAAGAATTTTTATGTCGTTTTGCCGAGCATACTACTCCTAGCCTCACCTTTAATAACGAGGGCAAAATGAAGCAACCAATAATTACCATAGCTCATTATTCTCTAGATTTTCTTAACATTATTGCATCATAAATTGGCCATGGAAATTGCTGAATATTTGTTCATTGATATCATTAATCTCTTCAAAACCTATTTGATTGATGCCGTTAGTTACTCTCAGTGCAGCATAATGGCGAATGGCTGGCTCATCAGCTGGCTATGAGTGATATTGAGTGTTCCAAATAAATCCATCATTTCTCTGTTGGTTTTACGCAGCGTTAACTAATAAACCTTTGCATATTCCAATGTAAAATGCTCATTGTAATGTTCCCTGATAACAAGCTGTTTAAAGAAAATTGTAAATGGGAGAGAGCAAGGTTTTGACTCATGGTCGTTATAAGAGCGTAGTACCACTCCCTTCAAAATGAGTACTATGAATTTGGTGTTCACAAATCAAACGGTTCCACATAACGAGTTATAAATTTATATTTTTATATATTTTACAGACTAAGTTGAGTATCTACTCGTAGATTTTGGCTATAGATAACAATCATACAAGTAAAATCACTGTTATAAACTCTTAGTGGCTTATGGGTTCTTGCGACGAAAGTTTTCGTAGAGTGGTGTAGAATTGAAATTAATTTCATTAGCCTGACGTTGCAAAGACACCTGGGATTAAATACGGAAACACTAATTTGGTTTCGAATTTTAGCGTGTTTTGAAACTTTGAGTGATGTAACATAGCTTGTCAGTAGATTTCGTCATTAGAAATTTGGGCTTCAGATTTATCTCCAATAGTAGTTGAGTACATTGGAATTCGTAACATTATAAATTTCTACCTCACCGGCATCATTTCCTTACTAATCCTTGAAATGTAAAATGGATAAACTATTGCATGCCATAGTACACAAATGTTTTTTTTAACGAATAGGTATCTGTATCCATATATTTATCTAAAGTATTGCCTCATATCTTCAATATGATACTGTATTCTAGATGTGCATTATGTTCAAAAATAGTTTACAAATTGGAATTTAACAAAAATGTCGAAACCTGCAAATAATTTCTCGACTTGACCGTATTTTATCGATTGTGTGAATTCGAAAAGTGGGTAGGGAAATCAATAAACAAGCATTTATTTATAAGTACTCTTGTGAGCATGTCTGTAGAGGAAATTAAACCAACTCATCGAAAATTAATTAATTATTTCATTGTTTCATAGTACACATACTTTCGTATGTTTTGTTTGGAAACGTTTGCCACGTTTGGTTTTTGGGTTGCGTTTCATTTCCATTGAACTCTTTTTTGTAACAAAAAGACATTCCTTTTTTGAGTATTTTTCCAAAATCTGTCTCAATTTCAACTTCTTAAGAAGAAGTAGAAGAATAAAATAACGGGTAAAATCACTCACCGGTACAAAACAAGGAGCCGTAGGAGAGCAAGTGGAGTCAAAATTGAGGAGAAGGCGAAACTTGGGATGTGGAGGGTGCACCAGCGGAGACAAGAAAAGACGGAGGGTGTGAAAGGATGGCGGGGAGGAAGAGGAGGAGCAGGAGGCGACCGGGAGAGGGAGGTGGTGAGGGTACGGGAGAAATGGGAGGAGTAAGAAATGTAATGGAAGGATTCGGGGAGGAGAAGGAGAAGGGGTTTGGGGACATGGAGATGGGAAATAAATCAGGGGGCGGAGTGGGTCTTCTTCTGAGTGTGTGCCTCGAGAGAACAGAAGGGGGATCCACTCCCTCCGCCCCTATCGCCGACCCTCCACATCCTCTCCGTCTTATTGCTACAGCCCATTAAGGAAGCGAGCAAATGCCTAGATGAAGCTCCTTACCATTGATTCCCGCTCTGTGCCCAATAAGTGTTTAGCGGGCTGCCTGCATCTTGGGCGATAAATCAACCCCAACGGTTCGAAACAATGGCTACAGTAAACATAGACATATTGCACAGTGAAGAGTGAAATGGAGAAAATTAGATATTGAAGTTGAGCATTCCATGATTAAATGAAAAAAAATAGTCTCCAAACTGATCTGGGTGATTTTATATTACTCGAAAAGTAAATTGTTCATAATTATATTGGAAACTAGCAGTACAATTACGTATTCTACTCTTAATCTGTGCATTTTTAGGACATGGCCTGCATTTATTTGCTAAATAAATTATCCTGATCAGGCAATTATGCATATATATCTATGCTGATGGTATAAACTTGCTATAATCCATATAAAGAGTAGCCATTGTCATAATTATGATTAAAACTCTATAGCATATGAAATCAGAAAAGGTCTAATGGGCTCTTAAGCCTTTATTTTAGTAATATATGTAAGAGAGGTTGTATAAATTATTTCTCATAATGGAAGTAATCATTATCATTTTCTGTCATGAGTTAGACTCTCAGCCTTTTCCTTCATAGTAGTTTGAGGCCCCATCCTTTCCTAGGTCTTCCCACCTTTCTTTGGCCGCTTTATTTGCCATTGATGTTGAAGTGTTTCTCTGGTAAATCTTTTTTCCATACGCTGTGCATGGGGCTTTCATGTCACTCTATTTTCTATTATATATTCGTTGATGTCTTTTATTTTATGTTTTTCCATTTAGTTTACATTCCGTAGTCTCTCTTGGCGGGAACAATCTATAACTAATCTAAAAAATTGTATTTCTGCTTCTTGAACCCAAGTTTGGTTATTTCTTTCCCCTATCTGGCATTCAAAATCACACGGAAGAGTCGGATATTTCACGACTATATGACATTTTCACTTTTTCTCTCCTTAGATTTCCTTTTGTTTTTCTTGTTAGTTTTTCGCAAATTGTTTGATAATGGAGTCATTTGTTATCTACGTCCCTTACTTTATCAACTATATTGTCATTTTCCAAATTACTAAAACTTTGATACTTGTCCTATATTTTGGTTATTTAACACTATTTTCGTTTTCAATGCTTCACATTCCCTGATAAAAGTCATTTGTTTTCTCTCCTTAGCGGCATAGTAAGATTTTCATTCGTCTTTGTAGACCATATTCTGTTCTTTGAATGAGGACTTAGTCATTGAACAATAGTAGTGCATGAGTGAGTTTTAAAAGTGATTCTTGCTCCTGGGTAAGCGGTGAACAGTTTGTAGTTTTTGATTAAATAATATGAGTAATATGTTAAATATGTTGGGGATAAGCTACATCGTTACTATCGATAACCTTCGCTCCATGGTTTGTTTCAATAGCGTCTGTTTGTGTCTCGGTACCTATACTTACGATTGTTTTGTTATGAAGATTTTTACGGGTAATTGTACAAGTTTAGGTCCTTCTTTATTTCCAATAATGTGCCTTTTAATCCGTCCAAAAGCATTGATATAATCAATGAAAATGTGTTTCCAAGTTGAATTTTCTCCATTTTTTTCAAATATGTTTCAAAGTGAACTCATTTTCGGAAGAGCTTCTACCCTTTCTAAATTTTGTTAAAGTAAAGATGCTACTCTTCAAGCAATAGAATAATTGTGTTTGGAGGCTGTCGAGTATAAAATATTTTGCTAAATATTTTATGAAATATTTTCTATACACTTTATGATTGTAAAATATACTTCATATAACTCGTATATCCTCAGCTTTTTTCATTATTTGGGTATGTTACTAGATTTATTTTATTAAGAACACAATGTTTACATCCACTGTTCTTTATTATCGTACAACTAGTTTCAACACTTTGGCTTAGACCTCTAGTCTAGGTACCTGATGATGTAGCCTAAGTGTTGAAACTAGTTGTACGGTAATAAAGAACAAGCGATGGATACATTGTGTTCTTAATAAAATAAATATGGAACATGAACTTCCACAAAGTTGATCTTAAAACAATAGAAAGCATGTTACAAGATGTCCAAAAATTTTTTTTTTAATTTGGAAATATCGACTCATCAAATTAATTTTAAGCTCATGCCATCAAGTGAATGATTCCCCTACTTTTCGTTGAAATTAAAAAAATGTATTTTAACCAAATTATTTTACAAATTTTTATCAGTCATGCCAAAGTTCTTTCTAAAAGTATGCATTCATATTTTGACACAGAATACATTCATTCCGTGTCTTTATCTATTTTCATTCAACCGTTTCATGAAGTAGCAAGCTATATTTTCCTGTAACGAAATGATGTATGAAGTTATAGTACATAGGTTAGACGAATATCTTCCAATTTGTATAGGTTTCTCTAGTTTATGTTCAAAACATAATACTGACATTAGAACGAATAAGCTGTCAGAAAAAAATGTTAAAATTAACTGATTGCCGGAGATTGATAATTTTTTTCTTCTACATAAACTCACCGAGTTTTGGTGGAAAGAGTCAATGCATATTTAATTTTAATCCTCATAACAATATATGTGTAGGCAGTATTTTTTAAAAATTTAATATAGAGCTTAGTTCTTTAAGAATGTAAGACATGGTCTTTGGGGCAAGAGGGTGAAAGTAGATTGGACGCTTTTGAGATTTGGGTGTGACGGAGAAGAGAGAAAATAAAATGGACAGAGAGGAAGAAAAACGTTAAGGTTTTAAAATAGAGTGGGAGAATAGAAGAAGTTACTGAGGTAAGTTCGAAAAAGTCAGAGAAAATGGATGGAGTATATGTTTAAAGTTATGGTCGTTTGTTGAAGGTCGGGGGACAGGAAGGAAGAGAGGGCTTTTTAGGCATCGTGAAGGCAAACAGAAGTTAGGTATAAATTAGAAAAGAAAAAGGAAGTTCCCACGATAACTAGAAATAAATAGTCATTATGGACCGTCCAAAACCTAACTTTAAAATAGATGGACTACCTTGAGTGATTGATCATTCCTTATGATTGAAAATCTAAAAAAAAATCATCTACTCAGTATCCTCTTCCATTTCCCCGTTATACCTGCCTTGTGCACTTACTTTCTGTCGACTTGCATCAAAAACTTAAGACCCGACCGAAATATCCATAAAAACATAATTGGGAGCATATGTGTACACAGGAACAGCTGAAAAATATCAAAGACGTCATTTCTTGGAGAAAATGATTAGTATTTTAATTTTTGTTAGCTGATTTATGTATCTTCTGGCTAACTCGTAGATAAGTGCAAAGCAGAAGTAATGATTGGGCAAAATCCTTGTGACCCCTGCATCTTCATTTGAAGCAGTGTTATTCAACGGCTATTTTTTACATAATCAATTGCGCGGTAACACACCACTCCACATCACCACCGCCGCCAGGGAGTATGATAGTTTGTAGGACGCGGAAATATTTTCAGGCGTCTTCTTCTATTTGTCTCGTATTCAAGGAGCTCGAATAATTCTCATCTTTATCCATGGGAACGAGTGCACTTTTATGGCCGCGTGCATAAAAGTCAGCCGAGGGTATCTTTTTTTTTCTTCGGAACCGGACGATAATCCTTGGCGCAGAAGATACAAAATAAAGTGGGTTTTTAAAAATAATAAATTTTTTATTCCCTCCCCCTCCCGTTTTCCTTCCGACCACTGCCATCCCATTGTTTTTTCCCCTCGGAGTTCTCCCTCACATCTCTCCTCTCCTTTGCCATTATTCTGCCCGTCTCAGCGGCCCGCCCACCAGCCAGCGCCCACCTCGCACCCCGGCCTCTTCCCAAGCTCCCAACCTCCCAAACCAACCTCCCCAGCTCATCCTTTCCCTCCCTCACAGTCGTTATACTCGGATTGATTTTTTACGCAGAACCATCTGCATCCGTAATCTTCGAGACATAACACAGGTCTCAAGAGTCGCTATTCGGCGAAGGGAAAGTTTTTGAGGCAGGGGAGCGTCGTGCAGTATTTCGACCGAGGGAGATGGGCGTAGGGAGGAAACGAACCGTTGGGAGGGTGTGTGTGTGTGCGTTTGGGGGAGTGGGTGGGTTTGGGAAGGGGTGAATGAATGGATGTGGGGGCAGTGGAAGTAGAAGGGGAGAGGCCACGGGACATGGGGAGGAGGCAAGTCGCCACGAGGGAGAGGAATGGGGGCGTGAAAGACTGGGAGGAAGAAATCAGCATTATTTTCATCTGTTTTTCCCCGGGGCATCTTCCCCTCTCCTTCCCCTCCCTCCTCATAGTTCGCTTCCTTAATGGAAGGGCCCTTCTTACCCCTCCTCCCCCCCTTACTGTCCTCCTCACCCCCGCCCTTCCTATTTCCACTCCTTCCAGCGCTTGCCACTAACCTCTCCCCGAAAGGTCTTAAGTTCTGCCTCTAGATCCCCCATCACGATCTCCGGTAGCTCAAAACCCTCTCCCGATTTCGTCTCGCGTCATCCACTTCCTCTCCTTCCCGCCCCTTCTCCTGCTTCCGAGACGGTCTGTTGAAAGCAGAAGGTCGGTGTGTCTACTCATAAATCGTTCGGGAATAATCCTTCATGCACCTCGCCCTTGGGTATGAAGTAGTTTCCTTTCATGCTTCGATGTAATATTCTGGAAGACATGATAGTTGGGCCATGAATAATATTCATTCACGCCGTATATTTCAGTAGTTTTTACATAAGTAATTTTAAATTTGCTCATTTAGCCCTTCGATAAGTGGAGTTGATACGAAATTGACGTTCATAGATCTGCATTTAGTAATTTATTGATAATAATTATACAGAAGCGATTGATGTTAGCTTATTAACGACGTAAGTGACAAACTTACTCGTGATGTCTAACTTCCTACCCTCTACATAACATTATAAGAATATATTTATTGATCATGCAACCGGTAATGGTGTTTTTAGTCATGCCGAAGGCATGGTATGGATGGACTACATTACTTGTACGTTGACTATCGTTTTTAAGAAAGTTAGTAAAGTACTTTAAGAAGCAATACTTGAATGAAATTTGTGTGTGTATATATTTATATACAGGTACATATATATACGGTACATATAAATATATGCAAGTAATAAAATCGGTTAGGTTTGCTGATGACCAAGCATTAGTTGCTCAGTCAGCCAAGGGGTTGCAAGCATTGTTGAGTGAATTGGAGGTTCAGTGCGATAAATATGGGATGAGAATCAATATTAGTAAAGCAAAGGTTATGCGATTCTCCAGAAAGAAAAAGGCTAAGCTAAATATTAAAATAGGCGGGGAAAAAATAGAGCAGGTAGAACAGTTTACATATCTCGGAAGTGTTTTGGACCAACACGGTCAAAGTGGTAGGGACGTAAGGAGAAGAATTGCGCTAGACAAGGAGGCTTTCTCAAGGAGGAGGGAGTTGATGACGGGGACGTTGAGTAGGGATGTTAAGACAAGACTCGTAAAAACTCTGATATGGAGCGTAGCTATGTACGGCGCGGAAACGTGGTCGCTGAAGCAGGAGGATAGACGTAGATTGGAGGCTTTTGAAATGTGGGTGTGGAGAAGAATGGAGAAGGTGAAATGGACCGAAAGGAAAACAAATGAGGAAGTACTAGAAATGGTGGGGGAGGAGAGGGGTTTGTTGAGAGAAATCCTATGGAGGCAGGAAAAATGGATGAAAGGCGTATTGAGCGGTAGTGGAATGTTGAAGAGGGTATTGGAGGGGAGAATGTTGGGCAAGCGAGGTAAGGGTAGGAACAGGATAGGGATGTTGGACGGGATGAAGGGAGGAAAGAAGTACACCGAGATGAAGAGGGACCTGATATAGATTAGTTTGCTAGGTGGGGAGTCACAAAATGTTTATTTGATAGTTGTGCCCATCCAAAAACCTACCTTAACCGGTAGATTACCTAATAATAATAATGTATGTATATAGATATATGTATGTATGTATGTGTATATATACATATATATACACATACATACATATATCTATATACATACATTACTTGCATATATTTATATGTACCGTGTGCGTTCCAAAAGTAATGCATTTTTTTTTAAATCATTCATTGGACAGATTTGAACACACACTTAAAATTCTTCAAAATACTCTCCATAGGTCTCTTCACATCGTTGCAGCGACTCTGTCATTACCAGTACTCGCCCTGGAATGCACCTTCGGAGACTTCTCGCAAGGTCTTTGTCACGGCTGGATGAATCTTTTCCATGGGCGAAAAACGGGTTCTTTTCAGGGCTGTCTTAATCCGAGGGAACAAAAAGAAGTTACTGGGGTGAGGTCAGGACTATAGGGGACTGGGGCCACGTTGGCACCTGGTGTTTGGCCAGGAACTTGCGGACTCAAAGCGTGATGTATCAAACACCTTGGGCAATAGCTTGGTGGAAACTTTCGTCATTGCTAAATCTTTTGTAACAATCCGAAACACAACAGTAGGTGACAGTTTCAGTTCATTGGCAACCATCTTGATACCTAATCGAGCGTCAGAGTCCAACAATTGTCGAACACGAGCCCATTGTTGTCGGTTTTGCTGGTAGACGGCCGTCCAGCGTTGTTCGTCGTGAACCTCTTCCCGGCACTCCTTAAAGGTCTTTAACTACCTCGAAACTTATGAGTAGTGCAGAGTGGTGTCGCCGTAAGCCGCAAGAATCATTTTGTTAGTCTCCTCAAAAGATTTTTTCAGTTTAGCACAACCCTAGGTAATCGCGTAACGTTTCTCAATCGTCAATTCCATTATTTTCGTCGTACAGTCGTCGCGCAGAGGTATACAATAACTGGCCTCCTCCTGCTTCCGCATTATGAAGAGCACTGAGATCAATTTCGCGGCAAATTTTAGTGTCCCCCCTACCTAATCCAAGAGGTTTGTCCCCACTCCAACCAATACGAGCGGCGCGGGAAGTTCAATCGCCTTACCTTTGGAACGCATCCTGAATATATGTGTATATATATTTATTTATATACACACATACATCCAGTATTCAACCCGAAGGTCGGTTTGGTAGGTGATGGTAGAGTTCACCCAGCACTAAGCTCGACGGCGTGTGAAATTCACACATCAGGGTAGGGGGGGGCCACTTCCTTTCCCTTTGCCGGTTATGGTTTCCCAGGAAGATCTGGTGCCCGAAAAATCACATAGCTTGGGTGGAGCTGCAGGTGCACAGAGTGCCTTGCCAGGGAATCTAACCCGGTCCCTCCGGTCAATAATCCAACGCTCTACCCACTCTACCCCTGGACCACCGATATATATATATATATATACATATATATACATATATATATACATATATATACATATATATACATATATATACATATATATACATATATATACATATATATACATATATATACATATATATACATATAAATTTATTTATTTATTTATTTATTTATTATTCAAAAATTAATACAATCAATAAAACCAATGTGAATGATAGGTGAGTCGCACTTCATGAGCGAATAACCATCACCACGCATAATTTGGTGAACGATAATGAAAATAAAGCTAATGGAAGATTTTTGTCCATTAATCCTCATAATAAAATATCTATCTAAGTGGCGATAATTATCCTTCCAATCACAGCATTGCCTGGAGAAAGCAACCATGAAAATATCCAATAATCGAGATTCAATATTAACACTATTCTAGCAAAAGACCAGGAACATTTTGCTCACGCCCGAATGTTAGGTTAACTTGGCAAAATCAGGCTGCTGCATTGACTGGTCCCGAGGGGTTCATCTTAACGGAGCCAATTGGGAAGTTCAATGGAAAGTATGGGCAGAGAATTGGGGAGGTGGTGTGGTGGGGGGTTGAAAGGGGGCGTGGTGCGAATGATATTGTGAGGAGCAGAGCGAACGATGACTCGGAACGGCGAAGCGGTGTAATGGAGAGCGGGGTGAAGGTGGAGAGGGGCTTACATTGGATTTGTGGTGAGGGAGGGGGACCGTGGTTTCGGGAGATCGTGGTTTCGGCGAGAGATGGAAAAATATTGCCCCCGGAGGACGGCGAGAGGCCGACCGGTTAGCTGTAGTTTGCGCGTAAAAGAGGCGAAAAGCAAAAGTGGGTAGAGATTGGTTTGCAGACATGGCGATGTAGAAATAATCGAGAATTTAGGCCGTCAAACTCAGGGGCGAAACAATGTACTTTATTCTTGTGAAGTGAAGTAAAACAAACTCTTCCGCAGTCTAACGCCTCGATTCATAGGCATGCACTTGTAAAATTAGTTTTATTTTGGAAAGTGTTTCATATTGTCCGAAACATATATATGAATGGCTTTTCTTTCTATCAATTCAACGTATTTGCATAATTACTAGAGTGGTGCTCATAGAAGAATTCACCATGAAGCCTATTAATAACGTACGTAATGTCAAACGGTCAACTCTGACAGATGACACTCGCATCCGTCCTAGGGAATTTTCTCGGGAGAAATTGATCTGATTAGCATTCAACTAGGTCAATATAGAACGGGGACTCGATTATTCGTTTGTTACTAAAGGGGTCTCTTGTATTTTGAAACAGCTACAACGATCGGAATTCTCACCTCTTGTCGCGACTCTGCCATTGGAATCGAGAGCGTGGTGTGCTTTTGGATGTGCTGAGGGGTGGTGTTCGGGTCAGGGGGGGAGAGAGGGCGAGAGAGTGGGCGGGCTGATAATGGCAGGGAGGTTGAGAGCAAAGAGGTCGGCGTGGTGGGGAGGTGAAAGGGGCCGGGGGTGAATGGGAAGAAGAAGGAGTTGAGGAGGGGTGACGGAAGTTGCGAGCGAGGGCGGGAGGAGGAGCGGGAGACGGCAGCGGCGGTGGTCTTGGGAGGCTATAGTCGCCATTAAATTTTATTGCCAATCGGGAATGAGGGCGGAGAAGGGATTTCTTCTCACTACATTTGCCGCGGGACGGGGCGGGGGAGGGGGGCGCGGAGGGGGCGGGCCTCTCTCTCGGGCTGGGAAATATGGCGAGGGGGGTTGCGGCGAGTTGAGGGCGGGGTGTGGGTGAGGGGGTGGGAGGTGGTTGTGGGAGTGAGGTCGGTGTAAGTAGCGGAAAGAGGCCGAGACAGGGGAGATGGGGGCAGCGGTGGTGTGTGGGGGGTGGTCGGGGGCGGGGAAGAAAAGAGAGTGGCATGGCTGAAAGGAGTTTCGGATGGAAAAAGATCGGGTGAGAGCGGAAGTATTATGTGGGGTGGTGGGAGAGGGACAGGGAACAAGTGGAGAGGGGAAAGATATGGGCGGAGGACTAAGGGTGTGAGACGTGAAGGTAGTGACGGGTGTGGCCGTGGCGGACCGAAGGGAAGGGCAAGAGTGAGCCGGGAAGAAAAAGAAAAGGTTTCGAGGATCCATTCAATGCGCATTTATCAAGCGGGTTATAGTGGAAATATGTCAACATCGTTCATGTTTATGCGTTGATATATTCAAATTAATGTTGGCTATAGAGTTCCAATTAATAATTCAAGGGTACTTTCAAAGGTACGTTGAATCAATTAAAGAGACGCGTTTTATTCAACCAATCGAGTCATTCGAGTCCTGGGATAGAAAATTTTACTTTTATTGAAAGATGACAAAGGTTTTGCCATCTGTGTTCGAGAAAAAATATTTTCATAATTAGTTCCTGTATTTGAATATTTATAGCTAATGGGTATCGGCTCAAACTCTTATTATCGCGTCTGGAACGTTTTCAAACTGATGTAGCAATTAAGTGACATATTTAAAACAATAGATTGCCTTTTTTGCATCTTTGGTTTAACAAATATCATGCGCATAAAAGAAAAAATCAACTCATTGTGCCCCCATCATTTTACACTATTTTCATTGATCTCAAGGTTTTTCGTTATTATTCTTGTGTTCCACATTTCTTTCCCGATTTCTTTAAGACTAGGTGATTTCTGCGATCTCATACTCAAGTGACCAAAACAAGTAATGATTTTGAATGTATCTCGTTGGACCATGGATCATTGTGATCATGACAATGTTTGGCGTAAAATTACAGCACGCCGTCCATCCACTCCTACGGTTGAGGAGAGTTTTTCGTGCGGAATCATGGGTTTTGGAGCCATTTGGCTCGGAGACAAATTATAAAACGAAACAAACTCCAGGAAGTAATTTATTGGAGACAATTTAAGAGCACACTAAATTTCATGAATCCAGAGTATTGAAAATTTATCTTCATTTTTACGGAAAGTGGAGATTCACTGCATATTTTATTGTATATTCTTTACAGATGTCAATTTTTTACTATCGAATTTTTGGAATTACCTCTTGTTTGTTCCCAAATTGCGTCACCAACTGAAGATAGCCGTTATAAATTATAGGTTCCGCCGATTCATAGCAGTTGCAGACTATTCATTCAGTGAGTGTTTTTTGTTACAGGGCAGATTTTAAGCCTATTAAGCAAGGAGAATTGAGTTTTTTATTTATAATAATTCGGCTGTGGGTCGCAGAACGAAAAAGGAGATTGAATGGCATTTTCGTCGGTGAACTCACAGGACTACATGAAAATGGTGGAGCGAATCAACTTCTATTTTGGTTTCAACTTAGTCTAAATTACAATAAGATAAAGAATCACTTTCATAAAAACTTGAATCGGTTACTCTCAAAATGAAAAATCGCTTTAGTGCTTGATCATGAACGAGTAAAGGCATAGATAGACGTTCTCAATGGTGCCGAAATCTAAAAATGTTTTACCTATTTCAAAACTATTCGGAATATTCAATACAACAATTTCAAAGTGTTAAAACCATTCGCCTAAACCGGGATTCGAGTTTCTACGTCCAATCAAGTGCTTGAGCCAGCCAAGCTACCGAGGCCCCTTCTTACATTATAATATTTTCCTTCATTTTATTTTTATTCGGAATCTCTTTCCATTTACTTGGAGTTTATTTATCATTCAAGTTTATCTAACCTGATGGGTCTCCAGTCTTTATAACGCTTCGGAATCCCGACCGATATGCATAAATCAGTCCCTCATATAACCGTGCAAATTTCTTAGAAATAATATTGCTCTCTATTTCCACAAGTTTGTTTAAATCGGGGTGAAGAATCCAACCTTAGAGGTCTACGCGCTAATACGTTTGTTCTTCGCTGGCAATACTTGTGTTATGAACGTAATTTACCCCCGGCGTTTATTTTTATCGGGAGGGTCTCCGGCCTAGTCCCATCCAATAGGAAGTTACCGCCTCTCTTTTTCATCCTCCTCCTTCACACGGAGACATCGCGTCCGGCATCCGTCCCCCTCCTCCCATCCCAATATTTTCCAGCCGACCTTTCGCCATCCCCCCAAACACTCCTTTAATCCTATCCCATATCCTCTCCCTTCTTCCATTTGGCCCGCAGAGGGAAGAAGAGAGGAAGGGAGAGAGGCAATGCTATTTCCTCCTTCCACGTAGCATCCACTACTGCACCTCGCTGTCCTCACCGCCCCTCCCTTCCTGCCCCCTAAACTCGGGACCCGCGGGAAACAGCCTCCTGCTCTCCGCCGTGAGCCAATATCAGCTCAGACTATGACCTCCACCCTATTCCGGTCCCTTTGGAGCCGGAATGACCAATTACGACGGGTCGGCGGGGAGAGAGGTGAGGCGCTGACTGGGTTTCCCAAAGTATAGGTGTGTGCCGTACGCAGCGGTGGTATCTGGCGGTGGAGGAGCGAAACCGGCTCGGTCCGCGCTGCGGACATCTTTCCCGGAGGACAAGCGTAATGCCCTCCATCACGCACCAAATCAATCAGGGGCTAATGAAAGTCCGGTTCCACTCTCTTCCCTGCCCTTTCCCTCCCAACCCTCCCTCCATTCCCCCCTCTCAATTCTTCTGCTTCATTTCCCATCCGCCCCCCACCCCATCATTCTCTCCCCCTTTCCCTTTGTTCCCTTCAGTGTCTCCACTTTTATCCCGTTGGCGGTGGAGTATCTTCGACTCCATTCCTTTTCCGCTCACGTGTTTTTTTTTGTTTGTGCGAGTGCCATCAATATAAAACCAGCACATTCCTCCGTTAAAAGCTTCCGACATCCTGGAGGAGAAGGGATCGACAGATAGGGACGCTAGTAAAAACTTGAGAATAGCAGATCAATACTTCCCATTACTCTTTTGTAGCTGCTCGTAGTATCCACATCCAAAGAAAAAGAGACAGCTACGCCTAAGTCTTCTATGATTACCACAGCCGTAAATATGTTCTTCCCCGGCAATAATGGGCTTGCACGAATTTTCTTTTCAATTTTGTTCGAAAAAAACGGAGCTAATGGCTTACTTGTATAGCTTTAAAAAACGAACTAAGTTCACCAGTTGATAGGCCCAGTTTTTTTGGGTCTTCAAAAAAGTGGCATTTGGCTTAGTTAGTTTGGAGCGTTGATTTAGTGATGAGCATCGGTTCGATATGGAAATTAGTAGAGAGGTAGATCTTTGCTGAGCCAAGAATTAGTTATGACTCTTGTTTAAAGCAACTATACGGTGGTGTTTGAAATAAAATTAAATCATTAGCTAAAAATCCGGTCCTTTATTTTCTTATTTGGTTCTATATTTGCATAATAATTGTCATTAGGATGTACTGGTGCATCAAAACCCTCAGCTTTGAAATGAGTACTGTTCTTTGCAGTACTTGAAAGACTAGATTGTTAAAATTTGGCCTGATTACAATATAATAGTTACCTTGTGGATTGATTAACAGTTAGTTTAAATGTTATAAAGTATTCGATCCGGTTTTGGTGTTTATTAAACCGCGATTATGCGAATGGCACCATTATTAAAATGGTGTCATTCGCATGTTTGCCATTAGGTTCCACTTTTTTCGCTAGGTCGCATTAAATCACACTCCTACTTTTTGCCTCCTTTGTCATCTTTCTTTCCACCCTTCTCTTCTTTCCGCCATCTCCAACCGCTCTGTCCACTATGTGCGCACTTCCTATCCCTCCCGCAATACCTATATCACATTCAATAACACTGTGGTGGAGCCAAGTCCATCAACGGGTCCTGCTCCTCTCTAAACCCGCCTTTATCTTCCCTCCGCGGCCCCTGATACGGCCTCAGGGTGTCCATCTCCCCCTCCAAACTACCCGCCGCTCCCCATCCTGCACCCCCTCGTCCCCCCCTTCCCACCTTGCCACCATTCCCGCCGTCCGCCCCTTCGCGTGGCGCCCTCTGCTCTTTCTCCTTCCGAAACCACACCTCTTTTACGCGACACTGACCAATATGAGTGTCGTAACCTCGTTCAGTCCTTATTTCCCCGAAAACTCTCCCTCCCGGTCATCACCCGTAGTTCACCCCTGCTCCGCACTTGAGGTGTCGCTTCAAAGAGTAACGTAATGCAACTTAATGGAATGCATTAAGGGTGAACTTAAAATCTAGGGATTTCTGATTCGTTTAAAATGCTTTCATTTAAACCTCCTTAGAGCAATGTTTAATCATTGTGATAGTTCATCTCAATTACTTCACTACGTAAAATGCACAAATGGAATATTTTTTTAATGTATACCTCCCCTTAGCCTAAAATAATATTGTTGGGATTTTTGAAACAAGGTTGACGAATAATTGTTACTAACTCAGAAAAAGTATTCAATAAATCTGTAGAATAAAAATTTAATCCATTATATGTAATACACTCCATTGTTCAGTTTAAATTTATTTTAAAACACATCCAAAACTCGTAGCAAAATTAAATTTTACCACTTTTCCTAGACCCTGCACCAAAAGACTTCGGAATCGTTTCATTCTTTAGTCTTTTAAAGTTATTCATTCTAACAGGGATCATATTTTTATTAGTTTTTTAAAGAAGCATATTGATTAAACTCTTGCCATTGCTTTGTTGTTTTTTATTTATAATCACAAAGAATTTCATGCATGAAATTCACATATTTTTGAAAACAAGTATCTATGATTTGGGCGCACGGATCGTGCCAATCCCTGGGCAGCTTGAACGAAAGCACAGAGGAAATGAAAGGGAAAAAAAGTGATGCAAGAAGGGAGGATATTGAAGCAGGAGGCGCTCAGGGGGTAAAGTAGGCAATAGCGAAGGAAGAAAAAGGGGCCTTTCGACCAGTATATACGTGGGTTTTACTGTCGGCAGTTCGTAGCTCTAATCCCCGTATTGGTCGGTTATTGGCTCCGTTTATTTTTATTTATTTTGCTCGTCCCGCACCAGCTCCGGCCTCCTTCGGGCATTCTCCTCCCGTTTGGCCGCACTCTCCACCCCGACCACCCTCCTGCCCCCACCGCCCATCACCTCCTCCTCTGAGAAACCATTCTCCGGGTCCAGCAGCCTTGGGATCTCGTTCCAACCATCTATTCCATCTCACACGCACGCACACACACCGTAGTACGCGTTCTTTTTCTCCTCTTCCTACTATTTTACAGTCCCCCACAATCCCCGACCCCTCGCTCCCTCGCCTCCCCATTGCCTTTAACGTCCGAAAACCGCATCGCCTCACCCCCCCCCTTCCCGTCCTTCCGACAACCTCTCCCCAACATCCCTTCCGTCCCCGAGTAGACCCCTACCTCCCCCCCCCCCGCCCTCCCGCTCGCCAAGCTCCCTCCCGCCTTCCTTCCCCCGGGGACCAAATCCTCAATATCGCTGCCTCCGTGGTCTTCCGTTTCCAAAGAGGGACCCCCTCGGCAGGGCGGCGGCGGCGGCAGCAGCAGAGGCGGAGGCGAAAGGCTTTGGCGTATTATGGCGAAAAAGGATGCTCTCGGGATAACCCTGGTCCGGGTGGGAGTAGTGGTGTGGGAGGTTTGCTTAAGATGAAGGAAAATCGGGACGAGAGTGCGGAGTAGAATGGAAGAGCCTTGCTTATCGAAGGGGGATAAGAGGGAATGGCGATTTTTTTCCCAAAAGGAAAATCGAGTGGGGATGCATTTGCACTTTATTTCATGGTTGCCTGAGCTTAGTTTTATTAAACGACCAATTTTAGAGGGAAATGCTAGGCCCATATAAGAATAGCCTTTGTCATAGGAATCATTTTCAGGTTAAAACGAGTATTGGTACGTTGCTCTTTAATTAGTACGTGTAATTTCAAATGCTCTGCTCCTGTTATTATATAAATTATGTTTTAATGATTATTTTGAATTTTTTATTTTCTCCTGTTTTTAATTACCACGAGTGAATAGAAATAAATACAGGAGCGAGATGAGAGAAGGCATCTCGCTATGAAGTAATAAACGGTATACGATTCTTTGCTCCTGGTATCTGGTATTTTCATTTCTGGAGTTATATCAGTTTTAAGGTTGGAGGCACGCTAAAACCTCCACATAAGATCTCTATGCATGTTGTGAGGCAAATTAGATGAAATCGATTTTGTTTTTTTTTCACATAGCTTTTAATAATGTTTTTTACACCCAGAGGTCATGTTTTCGTTTCACCTGGGAAGGTTATTACGGATTCAAAACCTCTAGGTCACAAATAATTTATTTATGCATTTGAACTAAAAGGCAGTCATACTTCCCGATTTTTCCTGAAAACAGCGGAGCTAATGGAAATTCAAATCAGTATTAAATGACTATCTAATGTGATTCAGGCCCTCAGAAAAACTATTCCAATTTGGACTCAAAGGATCAATTCTTCTCTTAACTTTTGCTTTTCTCAACTTTATTTGACGCTATGTTTTTATGTCATTCTGATGAAATATGACAGAATATCATAAAAATTTTATGTAAAATTAATTTCAATTCATATTGTTGACTTTAAGGAGAGGTATTTTAATTGTATTAATAAGGTCCATAATTTCTAGAGATTTCGCCCCGAGACTATTATTCAGTCATTGATTCACGTGTACCTTTACAAAAGCTTGTATTAGGTTTGACATCCTAAAACGGAAATCCAGCTCCTTAATTTGAATTCCTCGGTCAGCCAGTTAAAAAAAAGGGTTAAGTTTTCGGTGGTTTACATAGAAATTTGAAAATAGTAAAAAAAAATTTTGTTTCACATTCGTTGTTGTTTACATTTTGTAATTGTTGAGAATCAATTTTTGGCATAGCAATTATAACTTTATAAGTTTTCTATCAAAAAAGACAATGATAGTCCATGATAAACTAAACAAATAAGTCTTCTATTCCAGTAGGTAACGAGCTTTTGCAAGATATAATTTTCGTTGAATTATTTCGTATATTGAGAAATCATATCTATATCCACATTCCAAGTTGTAGCTAATCCCTTTTATTCCATGTAAGCGTTCTATTCCGTGCTTAGTTAATGTTTCATTCCATGAAATTACACCTGAGGAGTTGTATCATCAACCAAATTTTCGGAAGGCATTTTCAATAATGTCTCTTGAATTGAGGTAAACTCGTTCCCGTGCCGATGATCATCATTAACTTTAACTTTTGCTTAAAATTAATCTCAATACCGGCATTCCTTCTTTTTTATAAGACTGAAACGCGCAACCTTCTTAATCGTTTACGGAAAATGTCTTAAAATTTCCTTGGAAGACCGCTTGACGTGGACCAATTAAAATGTTCGAGCGAACACACATCGGGAACAAAACAAGAGTATGGCGCCGAACGAGGGTACACGAATTGCTTTCTGGTAAGAAATTAAATATATTTTTTTCAAACGTGCAGAAATATTTAAACCCCCTTGGAATTTCCCTCTAAAACGCCAAAAAAAACATTAATTACGAGTGAAAAATATCCTCGAGAGCAAGAATATACGCTTCCCCCCTCATTTACCGTGATGCGAAAAGCCGTCTTATTTGCACGCGTTTTTATTCCGTAATGATTCGCGGATTTTTTCCCCTTCTTTCATTCCCCCAGGCATTTAAGTCAATCAGAAACGAACGTGTGCACATTTCTTTACCTCCTCCCTTCCCTCCACACAGCCTCTCCCTTACTCCAAGTTCATCCCCTCCCTGTCTCTTATATACTCACCCCCACCCCGTCACTCAAAGTACCAATTTCTTTGCGATGTTCTCGTTTATTCGTCACTTCTTCTCTGTCCCTTTTTTCCTTCTTCTGAGAACTCTTCTTTTATGTATACTTGCAATTATGTGTCACATAGCAAATTTCCCATTCGCGAAAATCCTCCACGAAAGACTTAGGGACCGAGAAATATCATTTAGTATTATATTCTATTCTATTGAAAATTCTTGGACCTCGTCCATGCCAGCTAACATTCTCCACAAACATTTATAAAGTTATGTAAACATTTAAAAGAGATGAAAGGGGTTAGTTCCCTGGCTGTTCTTTACCCAAACAAGCACAATTCCATGCACAACACTTTACCTTTCGGAATGTGAGACACATTGCGTAGGGTTGCGGGAAACTTTTGTCTCAAGAACGGTTGCTATTTTTGGTTTTTGTGCGGAATATTAAAAAAAATACCTTTAGACTTCCTGCTTTCAGAAAATGCATAGTTCAGCGATTAAAAAATCCAGATTTTTTCAAAATTTTAAGACTTGAGGACAAAAATATCCTCATGGTTATTCATGAAAAATAATTTGCGGCTAAGTCTGCCAAAAATTAGATTTACTATTTAGTATATTTAGATGAGACTTTAACGATAATCCAATCTCTTCCACCATATGAGAGGAGCCATGGTCTTTCCCTCCCGCACATTTGCGTGTGTAACTCCCGGTATTAAATGTTAAGACACCTTCATTTAATAAAAGGCTATCAATGAAAGTCTAAAATACCTCAATCCAAGGTTCCAAGGGGAAATAATAGTTCCCTATCGATGCATATGTTTTCAAAACGTTCCAAGGAGCCCCATCTGAAAGCACGGAAAAAAGGATGCACATGGGGATTAGAGTCATATGAAACGTTTCCTCTGATGATACTTTAGAGCTGAATATTAGACATTAAATTTTGAAAAAATATTTTCTAATAGGCTTGTAGAGTACCATTAGATGGTACCATTACAGGATTACTGCTAATAAAACTAAATTAAAGAGACTGTATATTTGGTGGAAAACATCAAAGTTTCAGTATGTCGACATTCAACAGAGGTATGAATGTGCTCTACTAGTACGAATAGCATTGCTAAATAGAAAGGGCTTATGTTTTATGATTGAGCCAGAAGTTACAGCAATGGAATCGAATAAAACGTTTTTGGGGTACCTAAGTATTCAGAGGAGTTTAAATCATTGTGCAATGGATGCCTATTCTAAAATAAGGGAAGAATCCTATCGACACAAAGCTCTACGTTCTGGGGGCAAGATGATTACGAAGCTAAAATTACGCTAGTACAAAACTCCTGCGTTCGAAGTTTTTACTTAACTAGTTCTTTGATTTCTACGAAACATGGACATGGAGATTTGCAGCAGTAAACCGATTAGAATTCAAAAAGCTTATCGATGACAATTCTTTTAAGAGTTAAGAAAGGGGTTTGCGAACGGACTGACGGTAACATTTCAACAAGGTATTTTTTTCCTTAAAATTATTAATTTAAGGATTACGCTTTCAGATTACACGAGAAAGTCTGTCACCAAGAATCGCGGAACTCCATCTTTATGAATGACATTATCATGACAAACGAGCTCTGAGACGTTTCACTTTTGACGTTAGGAACGATTTCTCATATCAAATTTTCACAAATTTTAAATGGAATGGTTTTTATAGCAAACGCTGCTCCAAACTTTGTCTCCTTTACCAATCAATTCTTTATGCTATTTTTAATCCACATGACCAAATTATCTAAAAATAAACCAAATATAAAAATTATCGGGGTCGAAATATTTTTACCAATATTTTCCTCTCCAAGCATCGAGTAATAAAACGGGCTAGTAATCTTCATCGGAATTTCCTCATCTTGGGAAACGCAACTGAAGCTTTTGTAAACGGCAATGAAATGGATAATATTTACCATTATGGGTCTTTTTATTACGTTATGTAAAATAATTTATATGAAGTGTAAATCTAATTCTAATATTCGATGTTTTACTAGGTTCGATATGGTCGATCATAAAGTTCAATTACTTTAACACGTAAGAAAAAGGTACTCGTGAGATATAAATCCCATGACACCTATGTAGATCCAATATCGCGACTCAATTTTTATGGCTGATAGCAACTGGAGGCCGGGATTTGATATCATTGCATGTATACGTTCTCTCCCCGGTCTTTTCACTTATGCCCAATCTCATTTGCCTATTCATCGCGTACCTAAGGAGTCGGGAGTTCGTGAAAGGGTGCATTTTCTTCCTCGTGTGAGTTGATCCGCAGTACATAGTGATGAATGCATATGTAAACTGGTGTTTTTCTGTGTGTTAGTTCCCTTTGGTGCCTTTTGGCAGTACGGGGACGTTTGGAGCCCCCATTATGCAATGAGGGGTGCATGTATGCATGAATTTATGTGCGTTTTCGTGTCTTTTATGGGTTTGACCGGAGTGTCTCACAGCCTTTTAATTGCGGGAAATCCTGAAAGGTCTTAAATATCTCACTCTCTCTCTCCATTTCTCCATCGTTCCTCCGACAAAATTCCGTCATCCCCAACCCGCCAGTCCTCAGCCCCACCACACAGTCCTCATCCCCATCCCCCGTCCCATTCTCACTCTCCCTCTTAAACCGAAGCTGCTTTCGCGGCAGGAACTGCAGCTTGACGAAATTTATTTTTATTTTCAGACCACTTCACTCTCTTTAGGGTAAATATTCACCCCGGTGCGCTTTCTTAATCATACGTCAAATGTCTTGAACTTTTGTTTTATATTTAGCTGAGAACTCTACCACTCTGGTCCCTTAGTTTCTCCATTAAACGCTTATCTCTCGAATATGTCGGCTGCTAAATAAAAGTCGTACTTCATCGTCGATGGTTAATCGTTCGGTCTCGGTTTTTCCTTTCGAAATGCTTTCTCTCTCCTATTTCAAATTTTCGTAAAATGAAGGTGGTTTGTTATAGCTGGGTAGTAACGTTGGCCTCAGCAATCTAAGATGGAATTGTAAACGGAAGTGCTTAGTAGTCAGTAAATTATTCAATATAGGTATTTAGCTACACACTGTGCCAAAAGCAGAATGATATATTTTATGGTGTTGGTTCGTATACAAATCAAAAGATATTTAATAGGTCAATGAGTGTCAAACTTAGTGCTTAAGTGTATGTTTGACAGACGAACGTGATGTAGTATTGAAACAAAATGGAGCTACATAAGAATATTTACTTACATGTGTTAATACAAGTATAATTTACTATTCTTTCGTATGCTGACTGATCGCATTTATGTAACAATGACGTATTCTCTACCATGGTGAACTTATTTATTTATACAATATTGTTTCCAGTTTTCTTTAAATACGTTTCGATTTAATTTTGTTGATTTCTCTGGCTTTATTGGAATTCAGAAACGTAGGACCGCGCAAATTACAAATGCTCCCTAGTGAAAGATGGTCTAAGAGATGCATAGAGCCTTCATTTATAACCAAATTTAAGGTGAGTGCTTAAAATTGTAGAGTCAGTAGAGTAATGTCACAGAAGTTATCGATATCATCTACGTTTTTAATTTCATATCTTTCGAAATTCATTATTTCCCAGAGTGAAGAAGAAACAGTGCTGATGTAAGACTTTCTCTTTATGGAAGACACCAGAGTATGTCTACGGAACACTCTTGCAGATGAACTTTCATTTAAAGAGATTCATTCATATTTTATGTTTATGCTGCTTGCATACATCGCCTTGTTTTATCTCTTGTTATTAATTCAGTCATTACTTATTATACTTTTTATCGTAATTGAGTCAAAATCTGTAATAATGTTTATCTTTATTAACATTTATTCATTTTATTCTTCAAAATTACTCGAATTTTTTTTTCAGTCATTTTCAGTCATTAATAATATGTAAAATCAAGCGTATCGTGTATTTGGGTAAAATATTTATTGCTTAATGACATATAATAATTACAAGACGTATAGTCTTATCGGAAAGTGATTTGTCTATTTCCCATTTAACTGTGTCATTTACTTATAAAAAATTCTAGAACAATGTGTGTCTCCTTTGTACTTTTTTATAAAACTTATATTCTGAACTAGTGTAATTAGAATTTGCCGTTTCGCGGAGTTTTTATTCGCCCTTTATCCTAGCTCAGATTCTTTCTAAAATCTAATCATTTTTCCTTTCAATATCTTAAATGCGGGTGCTTCCGGCAAAGCAATTGAGCAGATGACAAAGTTATTTGCATGGTGGGGGAAATTAAAGTGGAATTTGGATGACATGATACAAACTCATTTTGTTAATTCTTCTAGTGCAAATTTAACATTTTTGTATAAAGTTTTCAAACTCAAAATATGCCGAAATTCAGATAATAAAGTTGTAACCGAGAATAAAATATTTATTCTCGCTTTCTTTTGTGAATAATTGAACTGAAGGATAATTACGATAAGTGTCACTCCGTTTGCGTTCAAGTAACAAAAATATCAAGGGTAAACGAACGGATCGATATGAATTTGATAAATACATTCATACACAAATATATATATATATATATATATATATATATATATATATATATATATATATATATATATATATATATATATATACATATGCATCTCTGCATAATTATTTATTTTTATTTATTTATTTACATTTATGTAAACCTGAACCAAGTGGGAAGACCGTTCGACCTGGTGCTCGAGGCAGGAAAGGAAAGCGACAATTTATCGGAAATGAAAGGAATTCTAGCGCAAACATGCGGATGACTGGGGCTGTCCGCGAGCTCACTTCCAAAGGAGTTGTTTTTATTCATATTAAATACATTTTCCAACCCTCCGGAGGGAACAACTTCGGCTCGACCGGACCAAGCTGTACTAAACCACTCGCAAATTCCCGGACACACGTGCCAAAACCCACCCAAATACACGCTCGCATAAAACCCGACTCATTCCTTCCCCCACGCCTTCACCCCTCCCCTCAACCCCCAGGAAATACTCCCTTACTGTGCATATATATATAAACAGACACACACACACACATATCAATCCACTTCACCCTCCCCCAACAGAACAAACGTCGTGTTCCTGTCGTTGGTCGAGGTGCGGGCGAGCGACTCGGATCGACTCGGACCCGGGGGAAAAAAAGATGTTTTGTCCGTTTATCAAAAGAAAAAATCTTCGGCATAATTATCACCGGGTGAATGGAATGGGGTGGCGGAGTCGGGGGTGGAGCGGCGGGGGGGGGCGATAGCGTGGTGTGAACACCGATGGATCCGCGAAGCGTAGGAACCGGGATCGGCGATGCGAGTAAAAAAAAGACAGGCGACAATCGAGTATTTCACGTTTTCATAATTTCGACGAGACCTGGACTGACCCCTCCCCTACCCGGAGCAGGTGAACCCCGGCGCGAATGCCTCCGCGCCAGCGTCCTCGTGAACCCGACCCCTCGAATCACCCCCCCACCCCCCGAGATATGACTCCCCCGTCTTCCCTTCAACACCCGTCCCATCACCGCACCGAATCCTCCTCCTCATCTTTTTCTCCGCCCTCCCTGACCACTTCCATTAATGTCTCCCCTCCCACCCCACCTTCCATCTCTCCCGTCTCGCGGACACGTCGCCGAGAATGGTGGCAACGATGTGTGAATCATTCGGTCGACAAAGGAACACACGCAGTGGAGGCAGCGTGAGGATGCGATTGCTTCGCAATACACAGGCGCGCGCACGAAAACGCGACCACGTCCTTGTACGACCGCACACGACCTGATCGCGCGCGGGGTGGAAGCGGAGACAAGCATTCAAGTCCTCCCAGCATCCTCGGTCGGTGGGTGGGTAGCGATCCCACTCCGCCGCATACGGCTTAGGAACGGAAAGCAAAAATAAATGAAGGAGGGCGGGTCCTAGTGGGAGAGGAGGAGGGAAACCCGAGGGAAACGGGATTGTGGGCGAGAGGGTGGGAGCCAAGTTTTGTGGGGTCACGACGAGGGTGGGGGTGGAGTGGAAGAGCGCGGGGCGATACGGATTCGGGTTTTCATTCTTTCGATTCCCAGCTTGGAGAGGAATCAGTGTTGTTGAGGGGACAAAGAGAAGTGGCGATGACGGGGAGACTGGAATGGTGGAAGGGTTAGGAGATTGGGGATTATGGGAGGGTTTGTGATGAAGGAAGGGATGGAGTATGTAAGGGGATTTTTTTTAGCGAACGAGAGAGAAATCGACTAAACAAAATGGTGTAGTCACCAATTAACTGCCCACGTAATTGATGGAAAAATAATTAATTGCTGACGGGCTAAAGCAGGTAAAGAGAATTGGAGTGAGACTGACAGAGGAAAAAAGAGATTGCGAGTTTTGAGCAAAAATATATCGGTAATGACGTGTCTGGAACCTTCACCCTCTCCACTTTCCGTCGATTTTATATGATTCGAAATGGTATTTTTTTCTTATTTCCCAGTTTTTCCACGCAACGTAATGACATCCATTATCAAGTCCAACGCGCAATGATGGAGTTTTTTTCATTTAAAATCGGGAAAACATTATTTCTCTCCTCCATCTCC
Organism: Hetaerina titia; assembly: GCA_037158775.1. Lineage (NCBI taxonomy): Eukaryota > Metazoa > Arthropoda > Insecta > Odonata > Calopterygidae > Hetaerina > Hetaerina titia. Next base: position 90,763,542 of record CM073772.1, on the reverse strand, counting down.
GGCTCTGAACTTTTTCAAAGGAATTATTTCTATTTGCTTTCCGTTCAGTTTTTCGAAGTGTTAGTTAATGCCATTGTTTTCTTCGTCCTCGTCAATTAAGATAAAAAAGGAACCTTGATATTGAAAGAATTTGCATTTTTACCATGAGAAATGCAGCTTATAATTCCTCAGTTAATACTAGAGTATGACTGCTCTATACTAAATGATGTATACCTCCACCATAAGTAAATCTAAGTGAAATAAACCCAGACTAGCTAGACAACCTCACTATTTGTTTAGAATAAGCCCTTGTGAGCCAATATAAATCGAGACCATATTGTGATTATTCATTGGATTTTAATGTTTCTGATGGAATACATATTGGAAAATTAATTATTCATTTTCATTTGAGAATTCGATCAAGTCAACCATGCATTTGTCGACAAGGAGAAATTATTTCTCGATATTCATGTATTTCGTTACATTATTTATAGAAAGATTGAACATGTATAGACTTTTAAAATGTTTCCGTCTTTTCAATGACCGTACAATTTCATCATTTGGTTCTTATCTTGAGAACTAATATGATTTTTTTAAACATTTGTTTAACCAAGTCGAGTAATTGATATATTTTTTCTAATTTTCTATACTGAGATTATGTAATAAACAATACATGAAACTAAAATTATATTTTAAAAATGAATAATTAAAGACTAAGTATTAATGTACAACGTTCAATTATGTTTCTACAGTACAGGTATATAATATGTATAAGCCGGATAACGCTTTTTAAGATTTTAATAATTAGGGTAAAACACATATTGCCAACGCATACTGATTCGACGTTTTGTACATGAAACCTCGCTGTTGCGCACCGTAGCACAATTACCATTGTGCGTCATAAGAATGCATTTCTTCACCCCGAAGGGTACTCGAGCATCTCACAGTAGCAGAGTGATTAGCCAAAAAAATTGGCCATTTTCGTATGTACCCTATGACCACCGTCACGCATCCAGCTGTTACACCCAACTTACACAGCCTGCAATAGTCCTTAAGCGCTGATGTTCTAATGTCCAGGTGCCCCCCAGTGTAGGAGATTAGGCTTTTAGAGTAGCGGTCACCACTGCCAAGTCTAAAAAATTCCCTTGGAGATGGAGGCAAGAGTTTGAGCGGGGGTGAAACTTGTTAGGGCGATGGGAAGAGAGCAGTGGCCAGGGGAGGAAGAGAAAGGAAAGAGATAAAAAGGTACACAATTAAAACGGCGTGAGGAATGTTGCCTGGAGATAAAGAAACGGGTAATGGCCTTACCCCGGAAGATGCAAAAGGAATACCAAACTTTTTAATTTGGATTCACCTTTGCTGCAAAGGCTAAACCTTCTGACCATTTATTTCTTCGCTAATGTGAAATAGTCGCCCTGGCACACTACCCATTTATGCTGCGGATAACTTTCGTAGTAAATTTTACGTTTCAAACTCACTGGTGGTATTTATTTCGAAGAATGAGATTTTAATTTAAATAAGCCGGTGATATCGCGATGGCCCTCGTGTATTTACTGTTGAAAACAAATGTAATGTTAAGTCGGAAAAGTGAACTTTGGCGAGTAATTAATAATTACATGTTCCTCCGCGTCATGATCGATTTTTTCTCAGAATTTGCAATTAATTTGGTTCAAGCGATAAATCATCTCTCTCATGTTTGAACTTTGATATAAATTTACCTGTATTTCGTTCATCAAATTAAAATATAAGGAAACTTTTCAAAAAACTCGGTAATTTTGGAAACAGCTTAAATCTCAACTTGTAATCATTAGTTTAGTTGGATAATATCTGTAGATAAATCAAATTCGAAAAATTGTTAAAAACTATTAATAGTTAATTTACCTCAAATACTAATATCCTTGATTGATAAGTAGTCATTTTCAAAGTATGTTCTTAATATATATAGGTTAGACTGTAAATGTATATAGCTTATGCTCTATATGTCTATAGGTTAAAAAGAGAAAATAAGAAGTCTTTTTCCCTTTTTCCTAGATCCATAATGGCGAAATAATTCGAATATGTGATATAAATCTTTTGCTGATCTGATTCTTAATTATTTGAATTTGTTTGATCACATAAATTTCAAAATTTGGGAAACTTATAGCGTGAAAACCTCCACTTTCAGAAACTGAAGATACCTTGAAAACTATGAAAACAGTATACTCCAACGTTTCATGTGAAAATGGCATGCATTGATCGAATACAGTATGTTGCACGTATTTCACTGCAACTATACATTCTCCAATGAAACATGGATACGGATGACACCATTTTTTAAAATAAAGTTAATAGATTAAACTGACGAAGGTGCAAATTATTTTACATGCGTCATGATTTTTACAGCGTGAAATTATAATGCGTCATTAGATACAATTGTAAACAAATATTGCATCAAGCGCATATTACTTCGACTCTATTCCGCTAGCTGCAAATACCAAAAACGAATTAATCCCTGTTTTGCTCACATATTTTTCCGAAAGTGTCTCCGCCTCCAGTTTAGTCTCTTCTCAAAGGTTACCGGAAAGACACCGCTCCAATAAAACTACGTGCGTTCACAATTTAAAATAGGAGGCCTATCTCTCTTTTATATTTTTTCGTCCGTGCAGATAAATAAAAAAGAGGGGATTGGAAAGACGCGGGTGGGAGGCGAGAGGAAGAGGAGAGAGCAGAGGGGGAAGGGGTTGCGTGGAGAGGGGTGAGAAGATGAGGCGATGGGAGGGAGTGGTAGCGGGGAAGGAAGTTGAGGTGGGGGGGCCCATTTCGTATGCATCACCTTTGTCCATTCCCCCGAGTGATCTGCGCTTAGAATTCCAGAGCAGAAGGTCGGTGAGCAAAGAGAAAGGAGTGTGGGGGGGTGGGTGGAGGGAAGGAGGTCCAACCCTAGGGTTGAGGGAGTTGGGAGGGTTGGGAGTTGAGGGAAAGGGGCAAAGGGTGGAGAGGAGTGGATAAGAAGGGAGAAGGTCGCATCAGTCGAGCGTTAAAAAATAAAGAGAGGAGAGCATAACGAATGAAATGTGATTAAAAGTAGCGGAAAAGGGGAGGCGGAGAGAGGGAGAAGAGGGGGTAGGTCGAGGCGTCTAAGGGGGGGAGGGGTCGACGGAGCGTTTGTTTCATCCCCCCAATCCCACTTCCTTCCACCGACGACGACCACCATCACCACGGCTACTGCATACTACCCAGGCTGCGGTTGATTTGGATGAGCCATTCCGGAAAGGATCGAATCGAACGTGCCATCGGAAAGAGTATTCACGGGACAGAGAGCCATTCAATGCCCTTTCCGCTCCGAGACAACCGGAGAGTTTAGTGGGCAAGAATTGGAAGAGCAAGTTCCGCGGGTTCATCCTTTCTGAAGCGGCGGTTTGTTCGACACTGCCACCCACATGTCAAACTTCGAGAGAGCGGGTAATCCGTCCGGGAGATACACATACATTACAATTTTTTGGGGCTTCGCTCGCGTTGGAATTCGTAGTGATGGCGTGGGGGCGTGACTTTTCTCACCCCCGAGCCACGTGGGTTGATTTTTGTTTAGGACCGCTCACGCGATAAACTCAGCGATAATTTCAGTGACCCAAGTAACCGGGCTGCGTTTTTCATTTCGTCGCGTGGCAAGCCAATCGTTGCGACTGGTGCTCGAGTCACAGCCATGGAGACAGACAGACTCCCGATATTTCCTCCGGACGTCAAGGTGAGAGATAGGGTGAGGGAAGCCCCATCTTCCATCCCTGAAGTCACCCTCGAAACCAATTCCTGAAAAGGTCTTACGTGGATTTGTCCTTTACATTCAGCCAGGCCTTAACATAAAGTCGGGGAAAAAATGCTCGCGGCCAATGGAAACAGCTTCCGTCTAACTGCTTTTCCCACCCTACAGTCCGGCACAACGGCCCTTTCGCTAACTAAGGTGGGCCTCCTCTTCACGCTCCTCTCGACACCCGCCGGCACCGCCGCCAACTCCTACCCCTCTGCCCACCCCCGCCCGCTATCTTCCCCCCTTCCATTTCCCCTGCTCCACTCCGGTCCATCCCACACCCCCCGGTCTCCATGCGTCCTCCCCCTACAGTCCCGTGCCTTAATTTCCCCTTTGTGTCCCTTTTTTCGGACCTTTATTCCTCCCTCTTTTCCCTCTTTCGTATTTTTTTGTTATTATTATTTTGTTTTACGGGCGTTTTAAAATGCACACTTCGTTCCGCAGTGGTCACCCACTCTACCTGCAGACTATCGCTCCTAATTCGTTCCCTCTCCCTCCTCCTCCCTCACGCCGGTGGAAAACCTTAACTCTAGTCCGTGCCTCCTGCCTTCCCCACCTCCCCATCTATCCTCCCCCGTAACCTCACTCTCCCTCTTTTCTTTTCCATCCACCCCCCACCCTTCCCTCTTCGCTTCCTCCCCCCCCCCCTAGTCGTCCCTCCTCTACAAAATGCCCTCGCCCCTTCCTCTCTATCGTCCCATCCCTTTCATGCCTTCCCTCCCCCCCTCATCCCCTTAATTTCTTTCTCCGCATCCTCTTTCATTCTGTCCTCTCGTTCCTTCCACGACCGAGATGATTTTTTTCTTTGACTGGACACCTATTTTGCTCGAATTAGCTTTTTTTCCTTTTGCGCAATTTTTGCGAAAGCGTATCAGCGCTCTCCTGCCGCATTCGTCAGCGATTTTCCAAAAGAAAAAATGAAACACTATTGTAATCCTGCACATTCGAAATATTCGATGTATTCTGGAATATCGTGGATGCTCCAATCCATGAAGCAAATGGAGATGAAATTCTTCGCTTTGATATTTAGCATGAACTTCTTTTTTTTGATCTCCTATGCATTCAAATTGTCATTTTGCGTTTTGAAAATGTAGTCGCTTTTAAAGGATTCTGGCAATGAAAGGAAAAATATTTCAGATTTTAGGGAAAAAGAGCAGACATGTGAAAATGAGGAAGGTAATAATTCTTAGTAATAATGATATATTGGTAGGTGGAATATTTGAACAGCAAACAATCGCATCGTAATGCATATTTCTGACAAAAGTGACGGAAAGTAGGAAATACGAGTACGCTTTATTGAAGATATTTGAAATAAAAGTAATAAATCATAAACACAGAAATCAACCCGAAGGTCGGTTTAGTCGAATTATTAGATGATGGTAGAGCTCACCCATGTACCAAGCCCGACGGCGTGTAAATATTCACACACCAGGGTAGGGGGGCCAGTTCCTTTCCCTGTGCCAGTTATGGTTTCCCAGGAAGATCTGGTACCCGAAAAATCAACAGCTTGGGTGGAGCTGCAGGTGCCCAGAGTGCCTTGCCCGGGAATCGAACCCGGGACCCTCCGGTCAGTAGTCCAACGCTCTACCCACTAGACCACCGCGACCCGCATAAAGGTTAAAGAGGATATTATTTTGACAAATTTAGTGTTTCACAAAGACCTATAGCTATCTGAAAAAATATTAATGTTTATCGAGTACATAAAAGTAGAACTACGCACTTTCATGAGTATTGGTAGCCATTAAATGGTGGTGCATTTCAATGTCTAAGTTGACTTTAATTCTCCACTATATGATATTATTACATTCTCTAAAAATGGCACATTTCTTTTATTGATAATAATGCATACACACGTAGTCCTATACAATAGTTAAATTATAAAACGTGTACTTTTAATTATTTAAGTATAGAAAAAGAGAGTATTATGTTATTACAATAGGAGGAGTATAAAATCCCTTTGAGCTTGAATTACAATATCATAAATAAATGAATTTTTGGTTCAATATCTAAATCTTCTTGCAACAGATGCACCTTGAAAAATTAAAAACACAGTATTTGGTAATCTCATAAGATTTTTATTGTTTTATTTGTAGAGATCTTTACATGTGCTTTATTGAGTCATTTAAATGTATGGATTGCCTAAGTATTTGCTATTACTTATAAGGATACAGTGCGTCGCGATAGTCCAGGGGTAGAGCATTGGATTAATGATCGGAGGTCCCGGGTTCGATTCGTGGGCAAGGCACTCTGGGCACCTGCAGCTCCACCCAAGCTATGTGATTTTTCGGGTACTGGATCTTCCTGGGGAACCAAAATCGGCACAGGGAAGAGAACTGGCCCCCCTACCCTGATGTGTGAATTTCACACGACGTCGGGATTAGTACTGAGTGGACTTTATCATTACCTACCAAACCGAAATTAGAGTTGGTTAATGGGTTTATAGTTTTTATAAGAATACTACAACGTATTTGAAAAAAGAGTAAGGAGAGAAATTTATTTTGAAGCAATAAGAGTGATATTAAAACGAATCCCTTCCGTAGTAACAGAAATTATAATAGGCACAATTTTCCACATCTAATTACCAAAAGTTTACTCGCGCCATTCCTGAGTTTTTTAATAATAAGATTAGTGCTTCGTGCCCTATTCCAAATGCATTATTTATAATAATTAATTAATAAATATTCAAATAAAAGAAATCAAGAATTGCATTGTTCTTCACGTATCTACCCGGGAATAGTACTATTCAAATTGACCCGGGGAATAGTGTGTTATATGTTGATCACACGTCCTTGCGACGACTTGTGGAGTTGTGTGGATATGTATACATTCTTAATATGAGTTTCGTCACTTTCCGCTATATTTATTCTATTTTTTTCAAATATTTTTACTTGTCGCTGGGATAAACAGCAAAAACGCTTTAATCTTCGATTTATTCCCTATTTTATTAACATTTTTAAAAGCATTTCATTAATTAATATGGCATGAAGATATCAGAGGTACAAATTCCAATGCATAGCTACAACCGTGTAGTAGCTGTGCATTGGAATTCGTAGGCAATATAGCCACATACATGTGTAACCAATTTCGTTCACGCTCAAATATACTTATGTCTACATTATTTGAATAATTATCATGAAGAGAAAGGACTGAACGTGATGTGATCTTGAGGTTAATTGGGGTGAGGTTAAATTGGGAAATTTTTACCAAAAAAAAGCGACGCGTTTAATTGAAGTCACCCCGCGCTAGGGTGAGGCGGTTTGTGCACGTACTCCCAGTCAAGTTCCGCGCGGTCACATTCTTGAAGATGCAGGAATGAGGTTAGTCTCAAGATATTTCTAGAGTTCACAAATGGACGTATGAGGTGGAAAGGATAGAAAGGGAGAGGGAGTGGTCGGTCAGACGAGCGCCGTGGAGAAGGTGGATGGGGAGAGACATGAATGCGGAGGGAGGCGAGGTGGTGGCGTATTTTTTTTTGTAAAAGGTAGGGGGGGGTCGAGGGTGAATTCAGCCGGTCGGGGGTCGGGAAGGACCGTTTGTGGGGGCGGCTGTGGAGAAGAAGAGGCCACGGGAGTGAGGAAGAGTCGGGAGTAGGTATCCGGGCGAAACGGGGGGGGAGGGGGTTAGTTCCGTCGAGAGAGAGAGGAGAGATAACTCGGGTGAGGGAGGAGGGGGTATGGAGTGGGAAGAGGAGCACGCGGGTCGGGGAAGGCAAGTGTATTGAGTCAGGGGGGGGAGGATGGGGTGAACTTGTGGGCCCCGAGAGCAATTAACGTTGGACGTCGTTATTAATTAATGTTTGCCCATTTGCAACCACCACGAGTCCTCACACCCCTCTCCCCCTCATCCACAGCCTCCTCCACCACCACCCCCGCGACCCCCTTGCACCCTCCACTCAACTCCCTCCCCCTCAGCCCTCCACCCTTTTCATCCATTCGCTGCGATCCTCCGTCCCTTCCCCCTCTTGTCGATGCCATGGGGACCCAACACGACCCACCCTACCCCTCCCTCCTTGCTCCTCTTCCGTCTTGTTCGCTATCTCAGCCGGTCCCTCAACCCCTCCCATCCCGCCCGCATGCATTCCATCCTCGACCCCCGCCCACCACGTCACGTTTGCCCTCGCCGATCGTTATCCAGCAAACTGAATCGTTACCTACTTACAGCTCCCTAATTCCAGGACGAGGCAGGATCACAATAGGCGCATAAGCGTTCCAATACCAAATTTGAGTACTTGTCATAAGTCGAAATATTGGACTGGCTCTATCAAATTTTCATTCGTCCTGCTAATCATGATATTTATCATTATTTTTAATGCTACGATATCATTTTCGAGGGCTATTTACTGAACTATGGCATCAAAATTTTATTTTCATATACTCTGGTCGTAGTAAATAATAGACTCGTAATAATAAACTCCGTCATTGAAGTGGAATAATTATTTTACATGACTAAATTTTGAGCCCTGCCAAGATGTATTTAAAAATGTTTTAAACAAATATATTAAATTGATGATGAAAAAACTAATTATTGTAATAGCATAGGTGATTTTTAAATTATTACTTTCCCCTGTTTGTCCTTTTAAAAAAAAAGTTTTAGCAATTATTTAATCCCCTAGTTTCTAAGCCGACAACGAAACAATAAATTCTGATAAGCAATGTTAGTTTGAAGTATGCAATTTTGTTAAATTATACGCCCCATTTCGAATGAATTACACGAGCATTTTGAGTTTTATCTTATGAAAATTTCTGCCGAAACAATGTATTTCATGAGCCGGATACAGTTAAAACTTGCACGGCCAGATGACTAGAGGCGAGCCAAAGAAAGCTCCATTTGGGTATAAATCGCAAATTCAAAATTTTCCAGCCTAAGAAAAGGCCATGCAATTAATCTCTTTCGAGCAATTAATGCCCTTTTAATGAAGAAGCCTTGCCTCGAGTTTTACACTCCTAAACGCCCTCTCACTCCCTCCCGCCATGGTCCGTCGCCACGCCTCCCTCCCTCCACCCCCCTCCCTCCCCATCGCCCACCTAGCCGTGTGTCCCCTTAATTGCTGAGAGTTTAATAAAAAAAAACCGCCGTGTGTCTCGTTTTCAGCGTGCGTAATTCGGTAAAAATTATTTTCCATTGCTTCAGTTCTCGATCCATCCTGAAGTGCTCTGATGATGATAAAAAGGAAATCGGTAGACCCCACTCGTGTGAGAGAGCGCTCAGTCACTTTCCACCTTCACCTCCTCCTCCTGCTCTCGCTTCTCACCCCCGTTCCCGGACTCGTCTCCTCCTCCCTTATTGCCCTCACAAAGGTATCATCCTCCCTTACTCCCTCACCCCGCATCCCTCTTCCACTCCCGCCACACACACACACACGTGCAAATAAATGCACATGCACGGATCGCCCACCCCGGTCTCTCTCCCCTATCCCTTCCCCTATCAACCCACCCACCCACACCCCGTGCCTCCGCATGCATCTCCCCCACACCCTCTCGCACACCCACCGTGCGTGTGGAGGTCGTGTGATTAAATCGAGCGGTTTCCCGCGGCTCCGAATGTGGAAGCGTGGGATGAAGGTGGTGTCGGTTGGTGTGGGGCGACGACGAAAGGGTGGAGGGGGGTGGACGTGGAAGAGGGGGCGTGGGGATGGGGGGAGAATTTTCGTGCCACCGTCCCCTTCCCCCCGCCCCCTCGGCTCCTTCTTCTCGTCACCAGCACCACCACCTTCGCCGCCGCCGCCACTTTTCCCTCCTGCCCCGAAAGAGTAGTGTGTGCCTGTGTGCGCGCCTGTAGTACGTATAAAGTGCGCGCGATAATTATCGTTCGTCGTCCTTTTTTTGGTTCGCAAATACTCATTAGAGAAGGAAAGAGATGTCAAGTGAAAAGGAAGCGGAGTGTGGTGGGGGTGGCGGGAGGGAAGCGGGAGAATGGACGGGAAGTAGTATGTGGGTAGTTTGAGTTAGCAAAATGGGAAGGTGGGCAGCGGGGGTGGGGGGTGGAGGGAGATTACAAATTTTTTTCACAAGTAGAAAGAGGAGGGTGTTTTTTTTATTCGGGGAATAAAATAATTATGGTGATGGTGGCGGTGATAATAATTATTATTTGCGTTTTATCTCAGCATACCAGAAAGCGCACGATGCATTGCCCCTATTTGCATGCAATGAAAACATGGATTTTTTTCCCATAACTTTCCCTCCATCCTCAATATTCTTTTTCCATCTCCTTCACCTTCTCTCAAACTCAAATGGTTTGAGAAATGGCCTGTTGGGCGTTTAATCCGATGTGACATGCCGGTGATAATGCGCCGCATTTTTTTGCTATTTTCTTATCAAAAGAGTTCAGTTTTCTTTCTCTGCCATGCAGGTAATGTTTAACTCTATATTGCTTTTCTCTGGGCTGGATCACACAAACAAGGGTTTCTGTACACCAGATAAAGAAGACTGCGATTTGTTTTTGGTTGCCAATGTTGAAATAATATTTGAAGGAAGAAGCAAATAATTACGCGGTTTAGGGTAAAACTTCTGCGACCCAGTTATGCAATAACTTTATAGTAACCATTAATTTAATAAAACTATTATAAATCGGATTGTGTAATAATAGCGTATAAGATATAATAATGTTATAAAAGGTAAATAAGATCTTTCAATATCGAATGAATTTGTAAGTAAGTAAGATTTGTGAGTAAAAAATATGATTTATAGTATGAGTAACCATTTAATCAATGCTTTTTCGAACCTTAACCGTTGAGAAACAGCTTTCTACGCTTTATCTGATAACCGTTCCCAAATCAGAAAAGAGATGTACATTAACGTCCAAAATGAAGGAATTAGCGGTACGATTACCAGCATCCGACATCATTCACATTCTACAACCCAGAGAAAAGTAATGATAATGTGGTGAAATTCTAAGCATAATGATTTCTTGTTTCTCATATTCGAATTACATAAAACATAAAAAAACTAATTTTAATTAGTCCTTCACAAGACTAATATTTTCAGATTCCCATCACGCTTTCTAATATTGGAATAAAAATTAAATTTTAAGAAATAGAGTTTATTTATCGTACACAAATTTTTAGATTCATTTTTGTCTCCAGGCAACTTCAGAGTGAATTAAGTTAATACCTGGGGTCCATGTACCAGTAAATTAAGTTAATACCTGGGGTCCACCAGAGAATGTACGTACGATAAGTAAATTGATACAAGCTTCCTCATACAGGAGAACCTACGGTTGTATTCCTGTTTTAGTATCACCTCTGTTTGTTTGTATAAGGTTTAGAAGATTCATTTGCCATTCTCCGAGACTTGCGATCCTTTTGCTATCATGTTTCAACAGGTTTAAACCACCATCATGCATAGCATTTTTTTATCCTCCTTGGATTCATGCTAGTGGAACTTAAATGCATGGAAAACCAAAGAATAAGGAAATACAAAAATGTGGAAATACTACGGCAATCATAAAAGAGAGGCATGTGCCTTTTATTGAGTTAGACTTCTATGCTCTCTCCTTGGAATTTCTGGATTAGCTGTATGTTTCCGAGATGGAAACTTAAAAAATCTCAGCATGTTTTCTTAACGGTGGCTTTAGTGAATGCATCTACGTACGCTAATATTAGGTAGGAGTTTTATTTCACACCAAGAAGAATTTATAATGGAAATTTTTCCTAAGCTTTTCCAATTAACGGTTAAAAATTCATTTCCTCAGTGGTTACCTATTATAAAGAAGCTTTTCCTTTTTTTTATCATTACCTGTCTTTTTCCTTTGTGCTATATGCCACGCACAGAGATCACGTCTTTGTGATTACACATTACAACCGTTTCGCTCTGCTCAGATACTTGAATCGTTCGGCAAACCAACAATGAAGGCATTAGCAATCCCAAGCGCCAGGCAATGGTGCTTTAGGCTCACTGATACCTCGGTTGCGACGTGTATCTATTTCGAGCGCACACAACTGGCACAGCGATTTCCACTTAACCATCTTAAGACAACCTCCCGCTCTAGCCAAGGTAAGTGTTTCGCCAACGTACGGACCCAACTGAGTGTGTACCTGATGTTTAACTCCTGAATAAATTACCCATTGCCAACATTTCTCCAAGGATTCTAAACACATGGAGGAGGGTTGTTAAAAACACTGAAATGTGTCAACAGAGATGACACGATTTGGAAATTAATCTACCACAGATTAGCTCACGATTAATTTGAAGGTTAATCATTCATGAAATAAAAATTGTATTGCCTTTCACAAAATGTCGCATTTTGTCGCAAATTTCACAAAAATTAATTTTTGGCGAGTATACGCCGTCAATAGTTGAAATTGTAGATTAATAACGCATCATTGTAAATTATTTACTATTGCAGATTATAAGTCCTGGAATTTAATTAAAAGTTTATACTTTCATTCATTAAATCCAAAAATTAAATATTCACAAATATATTAACTTTCATGTCAATCAACTTCATTATTTTTATAAATGGTAATCTAGAAGTAACGGTAAGTTGGGATCGACATAGGTACTGTAACCACCTCTGCACTCCTTCATTAATTCACCTACAATATATTCCCCTCTGTCACCGTGTTCAACTTTTCATTCTCAATCAAAGCGAACTGCATCCACATTTTCTGCCTCCTTTTCTGAATTTCTTTCTACGATTCTCTTTCATCCCGTGCCATTCCTGGTATTTCCTCATGTGTTTTCTTTTCTGTCCATTTCATTTTCTTAATTCTTCTCAACTCCCAATTTTCAAAAGCTTCCAATCTGCATTTACCCCATTGTCTGAGCATACAACTTTCCACGGCGCACAAAATTATTCTCCATATTAATATTTACACTATTGTTTCCTTCGAAATCTTTTTAACTCAAGATCGGCGTCCTCAACACCTTCCTATCTGTAAAAGTTTCTTCGCCCAATTCAATTCTTCGTCTTACATGCCTACCATCCTAACCATCTCAACCCTTAACGCTTGCTGACTACAAGAGCTCATCTACCCGTTCTAATTTATGGTATCCATTTTCAATATTCACTTTAGACATCTTTCTCCAAAAAACTCATTGTTTTTGCTTTCTTACATTATTTTTCATCCCGTACCCTACTAATTCTTTAATCCTGTAATATGATCCTCAACGGCTATAACCCTTTAGCTGACTGATTCCCTAAAACTTGACCAACTGCAATTCCAACACTCTTTTTAATTTTAATCAAAATTGTTTTATGGTAAAAATCAAAAGTTCCCTTGGAATTAGTATTATCTAAAAATTCATTCACAACCCAGTTCCGTCCTTAGTGGCAACAATGGTATCGTTCATGATGAATTTAAATTTCGAGGAATGATCGAAGGGATTATTCGGGCACTCAAACTAGTACATATTTTTTATGATTTTCATATCAATCATTATTAATTTATCCAAACACGTATTTCCGTAAAGTATTATTTTCATGCTCTAGTTTGATGGTATATATCTGGAGTCCTTTTCAAAAAGTAAAAAGGTAGTGTACTTATGGTTGTAATAATTTGTTGCAGAACTAGTTATTTGACCTAATTAGACGTCATTTGAATTTTTATAGTTTCATAAACGGACCCATAATTGACTCCACAAAAGACTTGATTTAACAGTACTTGTATTTGGGATATTCTCACAACGATAACAAATGACAACACCATAGCCACGTTACCATGATTTCGTGCCGAGATAAAAGTATTACAACTTGCATTCCACGAATAATCGAGAAATTGTCTATTGGCCAGTATCAAATGCGTCGAAAAATCTATAGGTACAATCGTTTATATGATGTTTGCTTTTCGCCTATTTCACCTAACCGTAAAGATCTGTATCGCTCGTGATAATAAAAAATTACAGCGTCGGCGGAGTTGATATTTTGTCCAGATAGCATGTTTACGGCCGTGCACAGGAGAACTGCATTTCCACCCGAAGAGGCTTAATGGCTTCAGAAATCGCTGTTTGAGGGGTGAGCGAGAATTAAAAAAAGAAACTAGAGAGCGAGCCGTGCTGTTCAACGCGCGAGATTCAACGAGGATAAATAAAAGCAAAATTTTCGGAATGAGAGGGAAACGCGAGCGAGCGAGTGAGATGGAGGCGTTGTCTCGTGATCCGTGAATTTCGTAATCCCCTTCCTCTTCCCGGCTCCGCTTCAACCCCATCGCGGGACACTGTGTCTCGGTCGAAATCGGTCCAAAAATGTGCTCAACGTCGCGTAGCAGCTTCTTTCTTTGCCTCCTGCTTGGTTGCATGGAAATGTACAAATCAGCGGACACGCGGAGGGAAATGATGGAAAGAAAAATAAACTAAAACGTGTGTCATTCAGGAGAAAAAAATATATGATAAATGTATACCTATAACGGTTCACATGGCGGTGAAGTGTTGAGCGTGTGGGAGGTTTGAATGCGGCAGCGATACAATAAGCATGAAAAGGGGAAGGGCAGAGGGGTCGGAGTATCATCGGCCAGTCCCATTGGCCTGCATCCATGGCGCACGCGGGAATAAAGGTGTGCTACGCTTAAAAATATGGTATCCCTGCTTAAAGATATTGAAGAGTCGTGTGGCTCCAGGGTTAGATCTGGAGGGGAGAGGAAGAAATAAAACGATGCGTCGTTGTTCTGCTACAACACCCAGCAATATGCCCTAACCGAGTTACTCCGCACTCCACTCTTCGGAATAATAAAGCGGTTGACTCATCCGAACAACATTTACCTCATTCGACGTTAAACACTCGACGAGAAATTATTGCGGAAATTTCGGAAAGAAGGAATTTTTTCACGTCCTTCTGGATAAATTCGTTACATAGGGATGCATTTGAGAAATATTTCACCGAAGCTGAAATTTTTTTAAAAATCCCATTTCCTCAGATATCCTTGTCTCTCCTCAAATAGAATGATGTATTTGCAAACGAACCCGTCAGTTGAAAATTAAGAGGTCTACTCTTGCCGGTCGCACTCTCGTAGATACGAAGCACATGAGTTGACCATCTTCCAAATCGATTGCAAATGAAAAACGGCTCATAGTTGTCGGATCCTGCGGCTGATAGAACCAAGAGAAATGTTATGAAACCATGTCCCGGACCGGAGAAAGCACGATTCGCTCACTATCGAGGGAGCGCTTCCGTCTGCAGCCGCTCGCTACACCAAGGCTGGAAGTTTAATTTCAGTTGAGGGTATTTCACGCCCGAGGAAAGGAATTTACCTAATCAGATTCACGAAGGCTAATAGATAGTCAATCCGCGGCCGTGTCGTCATTGGGGAAGGAGGCGGAGAAGACCGGCGGGAGGTGGGCGATGCGGTCGCCAGAGGAAATGAACCCACAACGCCTAATGCTTAAACAAGCAATAATCATTACGTTCGGCGTGATGAACGGTACATTTCGTCACGGAGTAGCGGCCGCATGCGATGGAGGTATATATTGGCTCGTATGTGTGAACGGAGGAATGGGGGATCGTTGGACGAGAGGGACAAATTGATGCGGCCCATCGCCAGATTGACCGGTTAGCCGTTAACATTTGCCGGAAGTAGGGCTGTGGAGGACGGCCGGGTAGGAGTGTGAGGAGAACGGTGTGGGGAGATGGAGAGAGAGAGAGAGAGAGGGAGAGAGAGAGAGAGAGAGAATCAGGGGACGGGGACGAAAGATGGAGAAGGGATGAGTTGACATGCACCAGCGTGACCGGCGTATGCAAGTCAATAAGCAAATTGCAAAGGGGAGAGGGATGTGTGTTTATGTGCGTGTGTGCTTGTGTGTTTTGATTGTGCCTTAGGTCCCCACGCTTGCCATGCGTGAATGGGTTCAAATGCGTATGTTAGATGCGAGCGTGTGGGGGAATTTCGTGTTCCTGTACGTGCGTATATATGTACTTGCGCACATAACATGAGGGATTTCCTTTGATTCAACCGAATGGAATCACAGGAAGGGCTTTAAAATGTGCAACATATGTGTTTTGCCAATTTATCTGCTCTTAGGGAAAATATCTTATTTATATCTCTTTGGGTGGATTTTTATATGATTCTCTTTCATTTATCATACTTTCATGTCATTTGATGCCTCAATTATTGTTTGATGTGCTTTGATTATAATCCTTTTATGGGTGGAAGTTTGGCTGACTTTTGGATATCTTTCAAGATACATGGTGATGTAAGAATGACAGACAATATTAGATCCTTCATGCATGTAAACAATATTATTACTAAGCGGTGAGCGTTTATTCATGTTATTAATCCGGTAATATACTCGTACTTAATGAATACCAAATTCACGAGTTTCCCACTGTAAGACCATGCAAATCTCTAAGCATTCGATAGTATAGATATATATTCTTCGTGAATGCATCATTTGAGCAAATTTAGAACTTATTGTTATGATCACCCACTACCCGCATCTCAACTCGGCAATTCTGTGGGATCGACAAAATAATCCGTTTAATGCTGTTCGTCGTGTCGATGGTCCTATGACTTGCATTAATGTCATTATGAGTAAACGCGACGGCGAATATGTCTTCCAGAATGCGATATGAGATACATGGCATAACACATATATAATGATTACGACCTTGCTCACTTTAGAACAAGTTTTCTGTTTCTATCATCATTCGACAACTCTTCATACTGTTTTTTATTGTAATGATACTCTTGATACTAACTAAATATTTTCAAAATTATCTATGTCCTAATTTGAAGGAAATAATATAAGGAGAAGAAAGTGTCAAATATTTTCTCTTCCATTTCTTAATTAACCATCACCCCATGCCAACATTTCTGGACCTGGCCATATCCTACGCATTCACAGAAGCCGACGTTATCGTGTATGCTTTAAGTATGATGTCGAAAATTTTGCTGCTGCTGGGTGTGCTGTGTCGGAAAACAGTAATGAATCTACTATCGGTGAAGGGTCTCGATGTCTGTTCCGGGATGGGGGTTACGGCGTCGCAATGAAACCACGCGAATATCGGTGAGGGATTGGTTCAGGTCCCTCGAGGGGTGCGTCGGATTGCGAAGAGGAGGAAAGAGGTCGGAGGGCAGAGGGGAGATGGTGACGGAGAGAGACCATGGCGTGGCCAAAGGGTGCGTGGGTGTTTGTGTTCCGAGCAATGGAAGCATGTGAGTTATGGCTTAGGGACGCTCAATTACAAATCACTCGGGTCACAATGGACCGATTGATCGGTTACCGGCACCGGTGTACGGGGAATGGTGGTTGGAGGGCGGAGGGCACGAGGGGAGTCGTGTGTGTGTGTATGTGATGGAGTGAGAGTTGAAACGGGGAAGCGGAATGAGGAGGAAACGTCCCGGAGAAAGCCGTGGCGTGGCAGGGGAGCGGACCGATGCAGGAGGGACGGACGACAGGGAGGGATGGGGAGAGGAAGGAAAGTGAAGAGAGAGTGATGGATAGGCAAGTACTTCACAGTTAGACGCACGAGTTTGCTGAATGCAGGCGTAAAACAAAAATTCTCCGTTTGAAAGGAAACTGACATCTCAGATCTTTGATATTAGCTGAATTCGGAATAAAAGAGATATACACTTAGAAAACAAAGTGAATACGTGCAATGGTGAGATGGGAGAAAAGAGCATATTTTGAAAAATGTATTAAAATGAATATAAGTCTTAACAATTGGATCTTAAATGGAGAATCGGAATAATAGACTATTAACGGCCAATACGTGACTACTATAGATTTCATTAGACATGCAATATAATTTTTTTAATCTCATATTTTTTGTGTGAGAAAATTATTATTATAATGTAATTAATGATGTTACATGTATCATAGATCGAGGGACATATTTTCATTACCTAACTATTGCGATGATCTGAAAGTTGTTAATACACTGGAAATTATTACATATTCCTCAATTGGCTAATTTCATGATATTTTTTGAGATATTCGAAAGGTTTAAAAAAATATTTTTAATTATCTAATCTCTTTGGGATAAGTAGAAAAAAGGAAATAATTAATATATAAAGATGGGTTATTACTAATCAATGCCATCTTTGGAAGGATAATGTTCTCATATTGCGTGCATTCTATGCAAAAGTAATCTGTCTACGTAGTTGAAATAGCAGTATAAAATGTCGTCACTATCTTACTTCACAGCAATTCATTTAAAATATTTAAGAGTCGGTAATAAACTTATTATGTATTTTTGAGTCACTGATGAAGAGCATACGTGGTTTATAGCTTACTTTAAGGGACAGGGAAAGAGTAATGCATTAGGAAAGAGTAAGTGGTAAGGAATTCGGGGGAGGGAGGCGAAAAGCGTACACCCCGGAGCGTGGTTCGGATTGGGAATCGAAGGGGGGAGTAGTCGGGGGAGGGGTAGCGGAGGCTTGCGGCCTGGGGAATGGAGAGGAAAATTGCACTGCCGTAAATCATCGATGTAGTTGGCGGACGGGAGGCAAAAAATAAACGAATGAACGCTCGATTCGAATGCGTGGATAGATTTCGATGTATACATTTTGGTCTCCGGCTTAATTCCCCAGTGCTTTGAATGCATCGAGTGTATTCCGGTGTGATGAAAATGAGATTACGTTGTTTTTTTTAAATGACCTTATTTATTGAAATTCGTTATGGCAAACAAAATTTCATTAATTAAATTAACCGTGTTAATTAATTGTTTTCACGGAATAACAATATTCACGCACGCGTGAATATTAAATAAGATTTATACCAAAATTATGGAAACAGTTGCTATTTACTCAAAGTAATGAATAAATTTAAATATACCTACAGTTAAACATCAAGCGCATATAAAATGTTTGGATAAATAATTTGAATTTTCAAAATTAATGCATTTTTAAATTGACTAGCTTCATATGTAGTTTCGCATTAGTTTTCCTCTAAACATTAATCATCGATCCATTTGATGTTTAATTCCACATGTTTATATTTTTTTTCGTTCACATTTTATCGACTAAGTAGCCGTCTGTAGATACTTAGTGTTATCTATATTTATGGTGTAAAATTATTACGAAATCATTATGAATTTCGGTTATTCACATTTATATAAAACAGTATATTGATTGAATTTAAAATAATTTTCTATTCTGTCTGTGTGTAAAATAAAATAAAAAAATGTATAAACAAAATATGTATACAATTGATAATAAACAATGTAGTTAAATGGCTTTGTTCACGAAGAAGTCTGGCTAGTTCAACAAGCATGCGTCTTAAACACAGAACTTTCCGCCGACCTAACGCAAATCGAGTGTGATGGCGAATAAAATCTTTACATTGGAAATAAGAACGCTGGCAGGGGAATGGCAGAGCGGCGTAATAACAGCGATCCGCGAGAGCAAAAGGGAGTGGTGGGAAAATGAGACATGGAGAGTGAGGGATGGGAAGGAAGGTCGGGGGAGTGGAGGGTGGCGTACGACATTGGGAGGGGGTCGGCGGATACGTGGGGCGGGTTGCACACAGTCGGCGGGACTTGGGGCAGAGGGCGGCATGCACGCCTGGCTGAGTTTGACGGGGTTTCTGCAGCAGGCTTTCGCGGTCGACAATCGCAGCATGCCGCGCCGGGGCCGCGATTGTGTTCGCGTGTGAAAACCCGCTCCGTTGTGGGAAAGGTGTGAGACGCGGGGGGAGAGCGAGAGACAGAGAGAGACTTAGGGAGTGGGGACGGGATAAAACGGGATCCGAGGAGGGAGAGGAGAAGGGAGAGGGGATAAAGGAGAGTGAATGGTGGTTCGGAGGTGGATGCGGATCTCTGGGGGGGGGGAGAGCAGGGTTGGTCCTCTCCTCCGGATTCTGATCGGGTCAGAGGGGTGGAGGGGTCGCGGGAGTGAATTGCATGCGAGGGTACGACACGAGGTCGTTGAAGCGAGGGGAGGGGGTGTTTCAATGGGGGCGTGGGTGCGGGGAATATCTGGATTTGTTTCGCGGTGAGAGGGGAGGGAAAGACGAGGGGGGGTTGGAGGAGGGTGCAGATCGGGGAAGAGCCAGCCCATAGAGGGTTGGAGGGGGAGGAAATTGCGGCGGTGCGGGGTGCTGTTGGGAGAGGGGTTCGGGGATTGGGCCCGCGTTGAGGTTCGGTGGACTGGAATCGGCTTTCGGAGAGCATGAAATACGCTCTCCTAATGATGGATTGATTACTTTGCTGATCAGCAGTCCCTCGGTAATTGGAATAGCTTCCGCAGCGTGGAGTGCATTCATAGGATTTTGTCGGGGCGGGGATGGAAAAAAAATTGGATCGTGAGTTTCGGGGAAATACAAAAATGGGAGTAAGGGGAGGGAGGGGCGAAGCGGGGAGGGAAACAAGTGCGGCGTGGTATTTTAAACACCTGTTCCATGCCTCCATCCCCCCTCCCCGCAGTCTCTTTCACTCTGACCTCCCCCCCTCCCCATCCACTCCCCGCTCTTACCACGTTTCTTTTTTTTTCCGTTTATTTTTTCCGCGAATAAATTTACCGCATTTTGTGTATTTTTGCGTTGTTAACCGGACATTATCACGCGGGATTAAACACGCTCTCGTGTAAAGCACGATCGTGACGTTTTTCGTAGCACTTATGATAAATAGGTTTTTTGACAGAATTCTAATTAGTAATCCACGTGAGTTTCAAAACTTAATTCCCATGAAAATGATAAATATTATTAAAATTTGGCACGCTTTATAGAATAAATTACTGGACTTCTCGCAGAAAAAAACGTTTGCATTAATTTCTCTTGGCTCATTATAATACAAAATGTTATTAACTCATAATCTTTTGCCAACCAGACTTGCTTTTCGGAATGTAGTATGGTTTTAAAATATTTTACTAGAACTATTAATCAAATATAATTTTTAAAATAACGATATTGGAGGATTAAAAAAATTTTCTCCGTGCTAATGGGGAAGGTAAATATAATAAATATCTTAAGCTTAATGTGGGAATATATAGGTATTAATCATTCTCAATTAAAAGTCGCCTAAATAAAGCCTTAATTCTGATACCTGAATGCAATATCCAGAATATACCTCAACCTCAGGGAGCTTCCTGTTGTTATTTAAATCTGAAATAGGGTGTCCTTATCCTTTATTTGGGGAAATATTATGAACCCAAACAATCTTTTGTAGTCACCTGCATGAATTAATCAAGTCAAGATGGACTCTGTTTTTATTCCTAGAGAATTAAAATTCGTTTAAATATTCTAATTTTCGATTTGAGTGCAGATTTCGGCAAGAATCTTGTCTGAACAACAAATATATTTCTTGTGAATTTTAATCCGGTTCCTAATTTGCCATATTAAGTATGACTCATGTAGGCATTAAACATTAATAGCACATCTTTTTCTCTTGGAAAAGGTTTTTATTCTATTTTATTATCTAATCCATGAATGAAGAATTATGTAGTGGCGAGTCATCATCCGGATGCGATTTGATCTGATGCAACCATTTCATTTGGTTTCTTTTGTTCCAACTATAATTTTTAGAGAACCATCCGGCACTAAAAAATAGGTATTCATTATCTGTAATTTGCAGTTTTAGATAGCGTTGTGATCGTATTAAATCTGAGCTTATTGAGGGAAAATATAGAAAATAATAATGGACCATAATTAAAGAAATACTATGAGGACTATTAGAGACCAAGCCTAAATGTATTTAATTTCAAATCAAAATAAATCTCAATAATCTCGATTCATCAGTTGCCTGTGTACTCGTACTTATTCCTCCGGAAATCAATATGAGGGGATCAATTCTGATGTGCGCCGACTACTCTAATAAAATATAAGTTTTCTTTTTAACCAACTCAGGAAACAGAATTGCACATATTATCCACACTTCTGCTCAATGCTCCCTTTCATTTTATACGGTTTTTTTCAAAATTACGCAATCAATCTGCTTCTTATGTGAAAAAAATACAATTGGCGTCAACCATTGAGATGTGCGAGAGATTATTTTTAAGATAGCATCGTTACCATTCTCAGTATGAATATAATCGAAGAGTAGGCTATTTTGTTGACATTCACGTTGCGGAACAAGTCCGAAGGAAGAAGGGCGAAGCGAGGAGGGAGGACGCTTCGTCGGACGTGGAGAGAAGGGAAAGCAAGGCGGGATGGGTTGAGAGAGAGAGGGCGTGGAGAGCGGTCACATACACGCGCGCGAGCTTCCGGGAAACCGAGAGTCCAGAAGAGTGTGGGGAGCGGCGGGATGTCGGGCAGACAAATTGCTGCGGAAAACACTTCGGAACCGATGGAAATGCAGATTGAGATGATTTTGAGGAGAACAAATGGCGCGGCGGCGATGGTTCGGGAGGGGAGTGAGTTGGGGGGGTGAGGAGGGGGTGGCTTGGGTGAGATTTTGACTGGTGAGGATGGGGCCGGTCGGTCGTGTCGGAAGCGCGGGGCGGGGCGGTGGGGCGCCGTTCGCGTTCCGGTGGCGTGGTGTCCGGTGCTGGGCGTGGGGTGGGTGGGCGAGGACGTCACCGGTGGTGGTGGCGGCGTGGGGGCAAGGGTTGGGGGGGGGTGTTGGTGGAAATTGGCTGACCAAAGCGAGTGTGTTCATTGGAACGGCCATTGGTCAGGAAATCGGCCGACTGACATCGATTAACTGAGAGTCAAAGTCACCGATGCATCCATCGGTTATTACGACTCGGCGGCTCCTCTCTACAATTTCCTGATGCGACTCGATATTTATGGTTTGTCGTTGCATGGTTCACCCTCGCCAGGCGCGGTCGTGTCGGCACGGACGGAGATATTCTGTTTCACAGTCTGTCAAGGTTTCACGTGTTCTCTACCGCCATCCAGCTCCGGGGCGTATTTTTGGACCAGCCACGAATCGTAATTTAGTCGTAAATCCGAGATTCTCTGACTCCCCACAACTACTTTGTTTAGTTCTTTGGCCAGTGTTTTGATTAGTCGTCTGTTAAAGGTGACTGGTACAAGCCACTGTAGTAACAAGTTAACAAAATAATAACATTATAAATATTTTTGCAACGGAGAAGCGTTTCGTTGAAATATGCGAAGATATATCATTACTTTGTCCTTTTAAAAAAATACTCATTCACCTGTTGGAAATACTTCCCATTTTTGTCTTATCAATTTTACTGAGTTATTTCATTCACGAACATATGGAATTTTGTACAACACTTGGGATTTTATGATGCAATCAGGTTGATTTTACGGATATTTCTTTCTCTCTTGTGTACTTGTACGTACATTTTTTGTCGTTTTTGAGACGATTAAATTAAACTAACATGATTATATATGTTATGCACCTTGTGGTAATACTATAATTTTGGTACAATGGTGATAATTTTCGTCCTGAACGTTTGTTCAGGACGAAAATTATCATCATTGAGTGCATTATCTTAAGTTGA
Organism: Hetaerina titia; assembly: GCA_037158775.1. NCBI lineage: Eukaryota > Metazoa > Arthropoda > Insecta > Odonata > Calopterygidae > Hetaerina > Hetaerina titia. Next base: position 90,740,503 of record CM073772.1, on the reverse strand, counting down.
AAATTACATTCCAAAGAAAATGGATACAAATAGTGTGCCTCGGCGAACTAGTCACTTGTCGTACATGAAGGGCATTACAAGAATTGACATTTTTGAGGATGGCATAGTGGTTAGGTTTCCTCTTTTTTATTTTCGTTTCTTTTGAAATAGAAGTGAGCCTTTTGGAATTATGTTATTCTATGACTTTCTTCTTGATAAATAAAAAATCATTCCTGATGATCTACCTTTATTAAAGGTAGGTTTTGGACGTCCCTAACACGTTCATACGCCCCTCGGACTTCCTTTTGGTTACTATCCATTTTTTTCTCCAGTTCCTACATTTTACCTGTCATCATGCTGTATAAAAGACCTCTCTCGACTTACTCTCTCTCTCTTTTTCTCTATCTTCCTCTTTCTCAACTTCTCTCAAACCTACTTACCAAACGTTCACCTATCTATTATGGGCTTAAACTACCACTCAATACACATTTTCACTGCTCATCAATATTCCCTCTAAATTTTACTGTCTCCTTTGAATTTAATCAAGTAACTTTATCGTATTAAAACGTTTTCATTATACATGTACTACCAACTTAATTTAATCATTCTTTTCCATACCGGATCTCAAAAGCCTCCAAACTTTTCTCATACTCTTACCTCAGTAACCAGATAGGTCTGCGCTCATGGAAGGGTTTGCCATGAGCAAAGGTCATTGTTGCTAGCATCACAGGTTCTGGGGAAATTGCCCTTGGACAATCATGTACGTATTCTGATACATCACTTATTTCCGAATCTAGATATGAATTCATATAAATACTGTATGAATTTTGAAGGAATAATTTCTTCAGAAAATTTATCTTTTCTAAGCCTAACTTTACTTGTTCACGTTTTGCCATATTGCTTTCAAAATGCATTGCATGAATAACATCCGGAATATCTCAAACTGCAATATAATTAATTTTTAATGGTGATACTTGTATGGGTGCATGAAAATATGTGAATTGTTTGTCGGCTTTGTCAATTGTACTCACTGAAAGGCAGAAAACTAAAGTTCATTTATAACGAAAGAAAGTTCACACGAAATGTGAGTTATTTAAGCAGGAGCGTATGACTAGCCACAATGTTTTTCAATTCATGACACTTAAATGCAAGGAAGACTATTTCTTAATAAACTTTATCCTTCTCCACTTCGCCCACCAGTAGCTGAGGATTCGCGAATAAATTCAAGTTAAAAATATCTGTCAACCACACCAAAGCTACTCATAAATACAACCGCCGAAATTCCTATGAATCCATCTCAATAATTGCGATAACGCGTTGTTCCATCGTTAAGAGAGAGGACAGAGGCTGCCGAAGCTTGTTTTTCGAGGAATCGTCTAAAAAGAGAGGAGGGGGTTTGGGAAATAAGTTGGGTGGTTTGAGGAGGGGTAGGTTTGACAGAAATGCTTCCATTGCTTTGTGGCCACTGCATCGATTGCAATCAGGGGAACAGGAAGATGAAATGGAGAGCAAAGGGGGTATGAGGAAATCACAAAGATTCGTGGGCGAGGTGGCGGCGAATGTGGACGGGGAGGAGGGAGAAGGTGGGTCGGTCGTCCCGCTACTTTAGGCTCTGCGCCCGGAGAGAGCGAGTGCGGCGGGTGGGGGAAGGAAGGGGATAACGGAGAGGGTAGGGAGTGGGAGTTGGCGAGGCAATCGATGCAGTGGACCGCGTAATCGTCGCACCATTGACTCGATTTGCAGTTCGCACTCGACTGTTGAACGTTGACTCGAGTGCAAACATGAGGGAGGGAGAGAGAGGTGGGGAAATGGAACGAGAGAGAGAGAGAGGAGTGTTTCTGTAGGTTCGAGTCGGTTTGTTGCTTGGGTGGGTTGCCTAGTCACTCTTCAGGTTCCCTCTCCAAACTCCCTAACCTCCCGATAACCGCCTTCCTCTCCTTCTTTCCCTTCCCGAAACGCACGGAGTCTCTTTGCACTCCCGCCCGTCCTTTCCCTCGGCGGACCGACCAGTCCTCTCCCTCCACCTCTCAGGGCCGCGGACTTGACGCCCTCTCTTTCCCCAACCCCCTCCTCTTCCTCCTGGTTGCTGCGACAACTCGTTCGCCCTCGAGCGCAGTGGACCACTCGCCGCGGGACGCGCCGACAAACAGCTTCGACTAGGGGAGATGCAGAAGTGGGTGGAGGGAAGTTTTGATTGCGGAATGGGAGCGTTTCCCAACGAGCCCCGGGTTCGATGTGTTGAGGGTTAATTTTCTCGCCGTAGGCAGTGGGAGATGGAAGGGTCTCTCTGGAGTGAAGTGTCTACGGTAAGGTGGATGGCTGTGGGATCGGCAGGAGGGAATGAAAATTTACCACTCTGCGGGCCAGGTTCCGTGGCTCCTTCCTTAACGCTCGCCGTCAGATTTCTCCGAAATCATTCCTCAGTTACTACATACGACGATGTGCTCTTCTTTTGAGTCAATTGGGAAACATTTCGTTTAAATATTATTTAAAAATTATTTTGTTTGCTGTTACTGCGAAATTGCGAGTGCCGTAATCAAAATAAGACGAAAGAAGGTTAATTTTGTGGGAATTTTTTAAGAGGATGTGCTGAGCCAAAGTGTATTTCTTTCGGTTCTCCATATCTGTTATTTACGCCACGCAATGAAAAGGCCCAGTGAACAATAAATTGATGCCGTTATATTTTAAAGCAATTTAACATGCACTAGACTGACTATATATATATATATATATATATATATATATATATATATATATATATATATATATATATATATATATATATATATATATATAGTAATACTATATAAATAATATAAAAACCTTTTAAGGCTAAAGGAAACATTATTTAATGTACTCAGTCTAAAAAGACGCCGTAAGAAGCTCAGTTTGACCTTTGCATAAACAGACGCTGTTATTACATTTTAAATCTAAGCTTCACCTCCGATACATTTTCAAGACGCGTAGATTCAATATTTTTTGTGTTGGTGTTGACATGGGTTCAACTTTTGTGTGGATGTGAATGAATAAAATATCCATTTTTGAAAGGCTAAAATTTTATGCATTTTGAACCATAGGTTTCGATGAAATAACATCAGGTGACAATGATTCAATGATAGGAAATTTCCAACTAAATTTTAAAAATCTTCATAATCGAATCGCGTGCATACAGAGCGTGATTCCTTTTAAATGCATGAAAGAGGACAAGAAATCGCTATTGACATTTTATGAAATTGAAAGTTTACATCAGTAAGAAAATGTGAATAATGTGGAGGCCAGCAGCTTACTTCCCCGTCCCCCCCTTTCACCCTCTCTCTCTCTCTGCTGAAACCAGAAAGCAAACATTTGGCTCCGGCGTACCTCGTTGGAGCCGTTTGAAATCCCCTTTGTTGACCTGTGTGCTCAAGTAACAGTCTTCTACCTGCATGTTCCCGTGTCAAGAGATGCGTATTCCTACGCTCAATGAGCTGCAATTGTCATTATCGGAATGGACGATGGGCAGGCGGAAGGACGAAAGGCGAGGGAGGGTGGGACAGTGGTCGGATGCAGTTAGAGCGGTGGAGTTGTGTTGGCGACCGCCAAGGGATAAGAGGTCGACAGTGTTGGGAGATATGTTTGCGTTTGTCATGCAACTCCGTCCACCTCGCGATTCGCCGCCGGGGTGCCCTCCTCAATTGCCACGTGCGGCCTGGGAAATATGGAGAGTTCCTTCTTCTCCCCTTGCCGCTCCTATGACCCGTCATCTCCGATTGACCCTTCGAGCCGGGCAGTCGCATCCAAGGGCAATGGAATGGGACGACATATGAGCGAGAGCGGTAAGGATTCGTTCCTAAGGTTCGACCGTCGTTGGTAACCAAGGTCCGCCGGATTGAAAGAGCCCCTGGCTCTTGTCGACGAGTAGCGACTGAGTTTCCGAAGTGAAACACCCATGGGCGGACGAGGTTTTTCGTGCCATGCTTCGTAGTCAACAACTGCCAAGTAATTGACCCGTGCATCGATAAGGCATAATTATTACTTACGTAAAATGTAGACCACTTAACGTAGATGCAATAAGACTGAAATATTGCGGAAGTTGTAGATTATTAGAACCTCATGCATGCCAACAATTCCTAATCCCTCTCGATTTTTTCGATGCTCATTAAACTGGAAGTAGCTTGACAATACAAAATTAATAACAGACAAAATTGCTCCATCCACCAACATTTTTTATATTCTGTTTTTCATAGTTCATTCTTGGCCTTCCTCGGCCAATATTTACCTCCATTTTTTCTCAATTTATTCTCTTTAGTAAGCTCTCATGCCACAGGATACGCCCGATTGATTTTATCTCCTTCTGTCAAGTGTCCAAAGTTTCACCAAAGTTTCAATCCCTTGGAGTAATAGTACCACACTGCGCCTTTCATTCAACTTGCTTTTGCATCAGTTTTTTTATTTAAATAGCTTTAATCCGGAAACCCATGTGACATTTACACCACATTCTCAAACATGAAAATAAACAACAAAGGTAAATTCAAGTATCCAGGTCATGCATGGCGGAAAGAAAACCACACTAGGCGGAAATAGAACCAGGGACTTATTGGGTGACAGGCGAAGACGGTACCTTACCGCTACCGGGATCGTACCATCATTTTTTTCTTTTTAAGAGGGTGCATAAATAAAATTTCTTCAAGCTCGGGAAGGGGGGGAGATCAAAATATTGAACACGACAACCGGTGTAAAGCGGTCTTTTTTAGGCGTATTTATTATTTATCATTAACTTAATTATTATTTATCTATTCATCAAACATTTTCGTCAGTATAATTCCTATTGCAAATCTTTGGCCTTGCGCTTATTCTTCGAACATCTTCTACAAAGAGCAAATATCAAAGCAAAATGTCATAACTCTCACGTCAGGGAGTCAATGTACAATTTTTTATGCTTAGAAGTTTTTTTTGATTTTTAGAATCAACTTTAATATTGCTATAAAGTATTAGACAAAAACTTTAGTGTTGTTTCTCTTCTCTTGAAACAATGAATTCGAATGAATGTATGCATTGTTAAAGGAATAGAATAAAGAAATTCAGTGCGTTTTAAATTATCTTTGTACACGGAGCATAGAAATGATACGATGTAAAGGATCCTGTGCATTGAAAGAAGAATCTTAGGAAAGATTGTGTAAAATGAACCAGTGACTGTGAAACATGAAATGGGAGAAGAATGAGATTCCTTTTGTCGGATTTAAAAAGAGAGCGCGCCTTAATGGGGTGCGGTACAGTGATTTACGTTCCATAAACCACGCTTTCTTCTCAACCCTTGTTCCCTTTAAACCAGTCATGTGGTATAGTGCAAGTGGGATGAAGTCTATGAGGAAAACTCTCCAGATTTACTATTGCATGTTCATGTCACCCTCCGCTTTGAGGTACGCTCGTGCCATTTGATTCAAAAAGAAATGTTCAGTTTGTACACATGATACGGTATTGTGTTCAGTGCATGATAAGTAATTTAAATCGAGGGAGAAATATCAGCGAACATTGGAGACAGATAACACGGAAATCATAACATATTTTTAGATAAAATAATATACCGTTTTTATCCCCACAGTCAGCGAACACTTGCTATGGGTCAAATGCTAATTTTTGGAGTACAATCAATAAAATTCGAGATGAATTTCTCCCAATGTTAAAATGAATCGGAAGAGTCATATTTTTGACATTTAGTTGGGTAGAAAACCCAATAAATGTCCAAATAATTGACGGTTGCGTTTATCAGGAACCCATACCGGAGTGGAAACAGATGTTGATAAAGTGACATATGATTCAAAACCTTGACTAGGTGCGCAGTTTTTATGATAAAATAAATCTAAGGGTGTTAAATATTAAAGAAAGGTGTGTCGTCGTGCGTGAGCGGAGCGGGAATGCATAGATGTGTGCGAAGACGAGGCTGGGAGAATAATGACACAGAGGAGAGATAGGAATTAGTGAAAATTTTTGGATGGGGAAGCATTTGTACGCGGGGTTGAAGGAGGGGGGAGCGGACTGTTTTTTTTCTCTTTCGCCGAGAGAAGAGGTGCGAGAGTTGGGGAGTCTGAGGGGATTTCCTCTCCACCCCCGCCGTCTGTGCTGAAGTGCGGGGGGTGCGTGCGTGAGAGTGCGTGCGCCAGGGCGCCTGTGGGAGCGCCTACACTCCCGGAAGTAATGGAATGCACGGGCACGGCAAGCCGCTCCCTCTTCACCGCGGATGCAGCTGAAGAACCAAGGAGAGAGACGAAAAAATTGACTTTGAATGAAAAGTTTATTTTTTTTGTAAACCACACGACTACTACGGATACCGAGCCCAAGGCAGTGCCGCTTCTGAGGTTCTCGATGAAAAACTCCATCAATCTATTCTATTCCTTCTTTTTTTCACATTTAGAGAATTGCATTTTATAAATTCATTGTACAGCTAACGTGCGGAGAAATTATATGTCCATCGGTTTCGAGTGAAGAATATGAATAAAAATTCCATAATAAATGTAGATAGTAACAATTAAAATAATGTTGATAACGGTCATAAAAAATGCGTTAGTACTCTTAATTAGATGTAAGTTCCAAGAAACTGCGGGAGATGCCGTGACAGTGCCGTTTAATGGAATTATCCGCTAAATGTGTACTACGATGCAACAAAATTTACTCTCTGAAAACTGTTGCATTGTAAAAATTTGTTGCTGAGCTTGATTACGTAGTTAGCTGGTTCGTGAGTAAATAATTTACGACTTTGTTTTCAATAATATCGATATATTGAAAAATCCTACTTATTGGTTGCTTTCCAAATAGCCAAAAGCAACGAATGATTTAGTCCAATTACTGAAAGAAAGTGTTTATTTTTCTTTATTAGTTAATAATATTCGATACTGTTTATGCTCCGGAAATTAGATGAATGAAATTATTTCCAACCCTCCCTGTGGACTAGAGAGGTGAAAAGGCTTGGATGGTATCATAATCCATAGAGATGTGTCGATGTTGGAAACGTTAATTGCTCCTGGTAGGCCGAAGGGCAGAAGCCAGACATGGTAGTCGCAAGGTTGCCAAGGTCGCAACGTCTGATCCTCAGTGAGGTGGCTGCATAAGCATCTGGCCCCAATGGAGGACCCATTTCAATTAAAGGGCCACGTTAAAAACACCAAAGGAAAAGGTAAATGGAAAATATCTTAGTTACTTATCCTAAGAAATCTTAATGAAGCAAATAAGGAAATGATTCCTGGAAATTACGGGACTCATCCAAAAGGGTTGAGTGTCGTCGTCCCACGCGGTCGTCATCCCACGAAAACCTGCTCCTAGCCCAGCATGCACAGCCGAGTGGATGACGGTAGAATAGATATACGTGCGTATAAAGTGCGTAGGATTTCGGCATGTTAGGACAATGCTCAAGACAGGAAGTGTCTAGGAAAGTTAGGACTCTAATATTATAAGTTTAATTTCACATGTGGAAAAGGTATTATTTAGAGTAATCAAGAAAAGAAATAAGAAGAGAATAAATCAGTTCGAAGATCGATGAGTTCAGTGAGTGCGAAGATCAGTGTGCCTTTGGAAATACTAGGAGTAAGCATGATTTCATAGTAGTAATGAGGCTACTAGTAAAAGGAATATAGTGTACAGGTAGAACAGTTCACCTATTTAGGAAGTGTTTTGGAGAAGCAGGGCAATGAGGTACGTTAGGTAGAAATGAACACAGTAGGGGCATTAAAAGAACTGTGTTAAATCGGAAAGCGTTTGAAAATACTCGGGAGTTTATGACACGAATGTAAACACGGAACAGAAAGAAAGAAAAATCTTCTGAAAACTTTAATATGGAAAGTAGTTTTGCATAGGTTGGAGACTTGGTAGTTAAGGCTAAAGGGTAAACGTATATGGTAGGCTTTCGAGTTGCGGTAGCAAGATTATTTCGGATAAGGGAGTTAGAGCCCGTGTCATTATGATATGTAGTTCGGGGTGTAAGGGTTTTTGCGTCATTTTTGTTAGAGCTAACAGGTGTATTAGTCTGTAGTATTAGGGTCCGTCAAAAATCTCCCCTTAATCGGTAGAATACCGCTAATATTTATTTCCAAGTAATTATAAATATCAGAGAAACATTGACATCTTACTTTATTTATCCCTCCTACGAATGGCGCATGTAATATGAAATCAAATAAAATTTAATTTATTTGAATGGAGGTAAACTTGAGTGAACTAATCGTGAATATTCCATGAAAGCACAATTCATTAGTCCTAAGGTTTAACTATTAGGAGAAGCGAATGACAGCTAAGGTCATTTGATTCATGAGGCATAGATGGTTAATTTGATAGGGGTATAATGTTCAAGGTATGGAGGAAGGGTGGAGAGAAACTCGGTATCGTCAGGTTCAGCCCACTCTTAATGATAGACGCCAAGGAATCCTTTCCAAAGGACGGCGTACTCACTTAAGATACGCTCCACTAAGCGCACCAAGTAGAGATCAAAATACTAAAATAAAAATGAATAATCCTGTCACCTCAAGGAATCGAAATCGGGCCTTTGGGGTGAGGAGCCAAAACTAACTACCGTAGTATCCCGATTCCCTAACTATTCCTGCTAATGAGGTGCGATTGAGTTACGAGGGTCATCCGGAAAGTAGTACCCGTTCGTGAAATAAAGACACAAAGGTAAATATTAACATACATAAAAAATTTTATTTGAAAGAGGATACTTTAAACTACTTCTCAACATAATCTCCAAGCAAATTAAGGGATTTGTCATAACGTGTGACAAGTTTCTGTATTCCTGCTGCATAGTCCTTCGCCGCCAGCTCATTGAGATACAGGGTCACTCCTTTAAGTTCTTCATCGCTGTCAAATCTTTTTCCTGCCAAAAAGTCTTTAATCTTTGTAAAGAGATGAAAATCTGAAGGGGCCAAGTCCGGGCTATACGGTGGATGGTCGAAAGTTTCCCATTTGAATTGCTGCAAAAGTTTTTGTGTTATCCCAGCTGCATGAGGCCTGGCATTGTCATGAACGAGAATGACACCAGTAGACAATAGACCTCGCCGCCGATTTTGTATTGCCCGCCGTAATTTCTTTAATGTTTCACAATACGCATTGGCATTAATAGTGTCTCCACGGGCCATAAAATCAATAAGCAATACACCTCGTCGATCCCAGAAAATGGTTGCCATGAGTTTCCTGGTGGACAGAACTGTCTTGAATTTTTTTGGTTTGTTTGGTGAATGAGCATGATGCCACTCCATTGACTGTCGTTTACTCTCAGGTGATGCATAACAAACCCATGTTTCGTCACCAGTAATTATGCGAGTCAAGAAAGAGTCTCCTTCATCAGAATAACGTCCCAAAAACGTCAGTGCTGCAGCCATACGCTTGGTTTTGTGCTCATCTGTAAGCATGCGAGGGACCCATCTTGCACAAATTTTTGCATAATGCAGATGGTGTTTAACAATTTCATGAACAATTGTTCGAGAAACATTGCGAAAATGCTCACAGATGTCATCAATTGTGACGCGCCCATCGTTCCTCACGAATTCGTCAACTGAGCTCACCAGTTGGTCTGTAATGACAGACGGTCTCCCCGAACGCTCATCGTCGTGTGTGTTCCCCCTCCCCATGTTGAAGTTGCGACACCACCGCCGAACAGACGACTCGTCCATTACATTGTCTCCATACACCTCCTTTAATTGGCGATGAATATCACATGGGCGAACGTTTCTTGCATTGAGGAATTTAATCACTGCCCTCACTTCACAACTGGCGGCGTTCTCAATTTTTTTAAACATTGTAAACAATCACAGAAACAACACAGGCAATGCTAGCGTCACGCAACTTGGCTCAGAGAAGGCAGACAAGCCACTGAAGCTATCTGACCTCGTCCAGCGGCTACTCGCGTCGTCAGCACTTCATGCGGCACGAACGGGTACTACTTTCCGGATGACCCTCGTATTTTTTTACTGTTTCCCTGATAAGTCAACGGAGAGGATTCAATGTTGTATTTTAAGGTAACAAATGCATATGTATGTAATCGTAGTCAGGGACTGCCATGATATTTGAAAAAGCTGTTTCTTGCGCATAGTATTTTGTTCATGGCTAGCATAATAACGACTTTTTGGTGGTTAGCATTTGAATCTTCCAAGTCGCGAATCATGTTCTAGCTACACCCTTTCTTATTTATTGTCTCACCATGCATCACATTCATTCTTCTAATCTCATTTTTCTTCCCCAATCCTGCTCCAGCATTCAACCTCCCCTTCCCAGAAAGCACTCGAACCTTTCCGGCCGAGTGGCGCCACTGTTTCCGACATTCTCAACGAGGGCTTTTTCAACTCCCCCGCTTCTCCTTAACCCCCGTCTCTCCCTCCCCACCCTGCCCTCTTGCCTGCAACATCCAGGGCACACACCTCTGGCCTCTCCATATTCTTCCATCTAACACCGAGGCTCCTGTCATTTCTGTTTCCTCTCTGTTCTGTCTCCCAAGCTTTAGGTCATTCACTCTATACCTACTCTTTACTCTATTCATAATCTTATTTACAGCTTATGACTACATCCTTGCATCTTCTCGGGAGTGATGATCTGAGCATAACGAATCTGTTCGGAAATAAAATTTTAACTAGTGTAAAATTGCAATTATGTGGCCATTAATTCATTCCGATTCCACCAAATGACACCTGTCACTATACCATTAATTCCTTTTTATAATTTAGTCATCATTATAGCTCTTGGTGATACTCTTACGAAAGACAACATCTACTTTCCAATTAAGTCAAAAATACCCTTATGCTAAGACCCCAGATTTTTTCGGATCCTTTAGAACCTTTTAGCTATTAAACTGGCGCGATGGTGATGCAATATTTTGCAACATATTCTAATAATATGAGAATGACACAGGAAACTGAAACATTTTCAAACAGAGGTATTTTTTTTAACTAAGTATCATTAATTTTTACAAGAATGAGTACTAGACTCTCTGCTCTTCTTTGTCGATCTTTCTCGCCTGTGCTTCACGTTTTCTTCAGTGGCATCTCCAAGTCACCCTGGTGACTTGACGATTTCAAAGAAATTGACACTCGTAAAAGTATTTTTCATTATATTTCAACCATGACTGAGAAACGAAACGAGTCTTATGTGTACGTGAAACAAATTGCGTGAGGAGTGATAATATTTGACACTGTTAAGAATGGTGTGACACTTTCGTCATGAGTAGATGACACTGCACACAAAAGGAGTCCATTTAAAGTTATTTGGAGAGTGTTTATGAAACAATTTATGGATGTGGCAGACGCAAAAAAAGTATTTTTGAATAGGGCAGTATGGAAATAGTAGTCGGGTGTAACTTTAATGAGATAACTTAAGTCCACCTTTTTTACATTTACATACCTAGCAAGAGAACAGTTAAGTTTTTGTGCGAGATGTGTGTCTCAGTTCTTTCAGAACATTACATTACATCTTTCTAGCATTACATTACATCAATCATTACATGCATTACATATTTCAGAAAATTGCAAAAATGTTCATTGGTTAAATGTCGAGTTTATGTCTTGCATCTAAATGAATTTTGGCACTGTTCTCAAAAAAAATCCATTGCGTAGAAATATTATTAGTACGATGATCTTGAAAGATTGGACGTCGAGGTTTGTCCTATCGATGACTGCAAGTATGAAGGAATGGCTTTCTCTTCCGACGTCCATCATCACATACCCGTGGGCGAACTGATAACCTGACTTCCTTTCCCAGTCTTCCCGTTCCTCTCTTCATTGCGCGTCCCCTTTTCATCGTTGCAGTAGCATCCCTCGGAATCCCATCAGTGGCCATCAGCACCCCCGCTTCGCGTCCAGTCACCCCTTGGTTTCAAGAGCAGTAAATATCCGTTATTGATGCGGGCCATCTGTGTGTCCATCAGGGAGGGATGGGGGACGAGAGGAGGAACCGAACATCAAACAGTACCAGTAAGCCATCCCCGGCACTCACGCCTTCAGCCTGTATCTGTGCCCTCCTTCTCGTTGCCGTGTCCCCTCACATCTTTCAGTACTTCCTCGTTGATTTTCTCCTCCCCCCTTGCCCATTCGATTCCACCTCCCTCCCTTCCTCTCTCTCTCTCCCATGGCTTAAGCTCCACAGTCCATGGACCCGACTGGCTTTTGTGTCATCTTCCCGACTTCAATATCTCATTTCTTTTATTTCACATCGGGTGGAACCAATAAATTCCTGTCTCCTGCCACAATTCTTAATACTATTGGTCCCACTTCGTCCCAGTTGTTCGTTATCACCGACACGCCCTCCGAGCGTATGACTGGACTCGTCTTATTTTTATTAAATGCATTATCTATGTCCTAGTAATTACGAGCGAGTGAATAGTACATTGTCGCATTATTAAGACCATGTTCAGATATCACGACTCGTGATCGATAGAAATTTAGCATTGTAAGCATAGCATTCTCTCAAAGAGCCAACACAGGCACTTGTGTATGAGTTATACTATATTTTTCAGTTTATTGAAATAGAATAAAGTGATGGACAATATACACGTAGAACTCTCACTTTACCACGCTTCATCGGTTAGTTTTAAAAACAAAGGTTCATAAATAATTTAATTTAGTGCTAATTTTATGTAATTGGGTAAATAAAAACCTTTCCTTATCTCAAGGAATTATTTTCTACCAACTGGTTCCACGGTTAGCTGTCATGAATGAAGTAAAAGGGTATAGCACAAAAATTTGAGTTTAAGAGTAAATGAATCTATATGATGAAGACTTCGTTGAAGTGTACAAACATATGGAGGCAAAGTTAAATGTTTCTAAATTCTTTGGACTAGAAAAATTCTATGTTGCTTGAATATTATGAGCATCTGTCTTGGTCAATTTATTATCAATTTAGATATTTTTATTTGAATTTATCCCCAAGAAACTACTATGCTGAAACTATGTTTGCCAAACTGTGGAAATATTTTTTCAGTGTAATGTAAATTAAATTTTTTATTTTATTTTTAACCAAAGCTATTATTTTTTTCTTCGGTTTGATTTATCAAATTCGTTAAGTTATTTTTGCCAAACATAGTATAAGTGAACAGATTTTTCTGTAAAATGTATGAACATATATGTAATTGTCTTGCTACCATGAATGAGCAATAGTTGTAATAGAATAATTTTAATCTGATAATTGTCAAGTAGAAGTTATGAAAAGTGAGTATTCTTAAAGCCTTAAATTTCCTACATCCTTCCACATTGGTGTGAGGTCCTTTAACTTTCTTTTTCCCGCAAAATCCTTTTGCTTTCCCTTTTAATTTGACCTTCTTCTTCTTCTTTTCCGGAGAGCTAGAAGGAACGGGTGCACTTCATATCTCGGCGCCATCCCTCTCCGCCCATTGCCGTATGAGAGCTGGACCAATCACATTCTTCCTAATTCCTCCCCAGACAAACTCCCTGCTCATGTTCTTCCCCTTATCTGTTTCCCATCACGATCTTAAATGACTCCACGTCATAAATTGGAGCGCCTTATATTGCTCCAGCCTCTTACGGCCTCTCTGCAGATAAATATTTCTTCCTGGCTAGTTATTAGGAATTATGGCCTTCGCCGAAAACGTTGGCGATGTTAGGTGGTCATGTGTATAGGCCCTCGGTAAACTGTAGGTCTCGTAATGACTTTTGACTTTTAGAGGCTCTAAAAACAAAATATAGTTTTATTTTCGGACCGAAGAGCTTTGGAGTGGATACATATCTTACTTCCATTACGGGGACTGATTCGTTTGTTCACTTGAATTTTTAAATTGACCTTGCAAAACAGTCCTTGATTCTAATATCGATTTAATGGATTATTCCATAACTCCGATGTTCGTATGGAATGATCAAACATAATATACTTTTATTGTTAAGTACATAATCTCTTACCTAAAGCACCTTGTAAAAAATCGACATCATTTTATGGAGTAAGGATATTTAAAATTAGAGGCAACAAAATTAAAATTTTCTTCGCTAAGTCCAGTTGATATATAGGGTGTACTGATTTACTTTGAATTCAACATAAACGCCCTATCGAAAGCTATTATTTTCCAAAATCTTGATTTAAATAAATACTAAAGCCTCTTTGAGGTCTATCACCGATTTCATTAGGCCTGGAAGACGGAGTGAAGATCAAATATTTCCATCCACAATCGACCCTTCCTTCATCTCAGTGTCTCAGTGCATTTCCTCTCACAATATGTACTTTCCACGCTTTCTACTCCCGCAATAGCCATTCTCCCCGTTACGATTGACAATAACTTCTCACAGAGGATTCCATAGTGTCGATTCCATTCCGTACCCTTACCTCCGACTCTAATATTCCCATTCCTCATCCATTCTTATCCTTTCTCCGTCTCCCTCTTCCACGTCCACCCAATATCTTCTCCTTAAGTTCCTTTAGCGGTCGAAGAGAAGGTGATTTATGCGTCTAATAAGCAATGATAAGGCCTTCCCTTCTCCAGATCTCCAGCTCACTCCATTAGGATGGGGGAGGGGGGGCCGATGATGGCCGTTCACCCTTGGGGGATTGCGGGAGCTTCTTCGAGTGAGTGGGAGTTCGGATGCGCTGATGGTGTCGAGACATCCATTCATTATGTTTGATTTCCAATGCCGAAAGTGCATTGGAAGAACCAAAACCTTCAAGTTCTTTGACTTCTCTTACGCGATGTATCTAAGGAAGACAAAGTTCCCCTTTGGGGTGAAAATAATGTACAATGAAGTCACGTGATTTTTTATTGAGAGACAATTATTCGTGTAAATAGATCATTTCAATGTTTTCAATACTCTCTGCTATAGTGGTGTGCTGTTTATTCTACTACAGAAACCAAGGAACCATTATCCATACGGCTAAAGGTGACTAGTTTCACAATTATTTATTCCTAAATAATTTAGGTGTTCTCTTCTTAATAATTATCAGGGCTTGGTTATGCTGTAAATATTTACTTTAAGTAAATCAAATTTCTGAAAGGAAAGCACACTCATGATAGACTGCTTGCAAATGAAGCTTTTGCCTCACCCCATTGACCTCAAGTCTTTGTAGAAAATGGATGTATTAACCATTTTATTAAGAACCTATGAACTTGTTTGCAGCATAACCTTGGGTCTCTGGTAATAACCGATAGCGAGTTCAGTACGTACAACTGTATCTCTTTTGATAGGTAAGTATTGTTATAATGATGTCAATGATGGTCCAGCTTTAGGACATGGGTTCTGCTCAAGCATGAAATGTAAATAGTTTTCAGAGGAAATAATTGTGTATCGTTTCTCTAATGTTACTAAAACACCAATTTTTAGCCGTTCAATATAGCATAAAACATTTTATTGATCAATAAATGAAAATTATCTCAGGGATTGTTTCGACTGGACCTAGATTCAAATTACCATAATTACCGGATAAATCTGCCATCCTTACATTCTTTGTAAATGTTGGAAAATATCACTTAATTTCACATTGGTAACCCGTTTGGCGCAATTTCTCAAACTATATTTAAACTTAAGTCCATGCATAAATTAATGTCGCAACAAATAAAATGAGCGTGAATAGAATGTAAAAATAGATAAATTAATTTTGTGTAGTTTTTACAAGGACAGCAACAGCAAGAAGTGTAAACTTGATGAGATTTTGAACGAATCGGCACGAACGGAACTGGAACTACATTAATGTTATAAGATAATTAATACCTTCAGTGCTCTTAACTACGACCGAAAATTTCACTGATATTATGCAAAGATAACCCGCATGCAGCTATTACTAATAAGCATATTTGGAACGTGAGTGTTGATGCTGTTGGCTGTGAATTTTCGGTTGATGCTGCGTGTAATGCATTGCTTCCGTTCTAACCATCACCACCATTATAAATCGCATTATCTGGAGCAATGGTGATTATTTTTGGCTGTCTCAGTATTCTGGTCAAACAATATCCGAATGTCACTGAATTTAGTACAGTGAAGAATACCCATCCGAAAATCAGTCATCGTAATTTTTAAACAAATTTATGGGCTACCCTTTGGGTTCTGTCATTGCCTTGGGACGGATCTTCTTCACATCGCCAGATCGACGAAGAGACTTAATAAAACAAGGAGTACGACGTTAACTTCGGTGGCCTCCGTTCCGAAGTCCAAAGGCAAACCCCCGACCACCCGCGCTCTTTTTAGCGCCTTGAGATTTCGTGCGTGGGTACCTTCGGATCGGAACTGTGAGAAAGTTGCGTGAGGCACGTCGAGTCGTAAAGGAGTATGATGGGGGATTATAGACCAATAAGTCGAGGTGGGGTAAGGGTGGAGGCAAGGCCTAGTGTTTCAGGGAGGGGTGAGGGAAACGGCCCGGGGAGTGTATGCGGTGCGGATGCGGTGGTCGACGAAGAGAGAGAGAGAGAGAGAGAGAGAGAGGAGGACGTGGAAAAACCTGGCTAATGGAAGGAAGATCGGTGGGCAATGAAATCCGTATGGCAGAAGAAGGGAGAGAAGGTGGGGAGGCCATGGCTCTCGGTCGTTATCCCGGGTTTCCTTCGAGGTGGGGTTGCGGCGAGAATGTTTAGGGTTATCCCTTCCCATTCCTTCCTATTTACCAATCCCCCCCCTTTATCCGACCACCCCCACCGCCCCCCTTCCCGTTTCCTACGTCGAATGGTCTCCCTGTCCCCGGCCATTCGCCCCCTCCCAAAGTAAATGCGGGGATACGGAGGAAATATTAGTGGATCCGTAAAAGAAGAGGAGCAGGGATTAGTTTGACGCGTTCTGATTCACAAGGTTAGATGAGGGATTGACGTGGGGGGGGGGGAGGAGCAAGGAGCACGGTGCTTGTGATGGGTTTTGGGTCTTTTATTCCATTTTTATGCCTCCACTGCCCTTGGCGTTAGGAGATGAAGTGAGAGTGGGGTTCGTGATCGACAATTTATACGCATGTTATATAAAATGGACGAAATATTGGTTCGCTGAGTACATAACTAAAAATTTATATACTTTTTTCGTCATAGTATTTTGTCCTTCATTTAAAGAGAAACTATAACGGGGTAAGGGAGTTAAGAAGGAATAGAGGAGAATGGAGGGCTGCTGAAAACCAATCTTATGATTGAAAGTCTGAGTTTAAAGATATGGTTGATAACGATATCATTACAATAAAAACATTAAAAAATTAAATCCATAATTTATGTATATAAAAATTTTACGCACAATTTAGGATATCTAGGTAATCATATCATAATATAATCATATCATAATCTAGGTAATCATTATCTGGGCAGGAACAGGATAGGGATGTTGAACGGAATGAAGGGAGGTAAGAAGTACACAGAGATGAAAAGGGGCCTGATGTAGATTAGGTTGCTAGATTGGGTTTTGCTCGGAGTTACAAAATGTTTATTTGATAGTTGTATCCATCCAAAAAAACCTACCTTAACCGGTAGATTACCTAATAATAGGTAATCATAATACGAACAGCAATTACTTTTCGGTAATAGTACGTATTCATTATTTTTTCAACGATAATGCAAAAATGTAAACAACTGGGTTTCAAAAATTTTATTTTTTATGCAGTTTTGTAAATCGCGTTTTAATCTCAAAAATATTGACCCTTCACGAAGAGTTACCTTTTTTTCCCGTTGGCTTATGTTCTTCATCATATCAAGGGATGTATTTATTGTAACTTTGTTCTGTTAAAAAACAGAATTGCAAAATGCATGAGTATTAAGTTAAAATGATATGTAAGAGCTTACGTAGATGCTTCATTTTACTTTAGTAGCTCATGGTAACCGTTGATCAGTCAATATTAAATGAAAATTGGAAATGTGTCCAACCTATAGAAACGTGATCAATTTGATTTGGGACTTAATTTTTCGCTATACAGTGATAAACTTCAAAACAATTTACCGAACGATCACTAAAATCAATCAATAATCAATGTAGACATACGTATAACAGTGATACCTATACAATTGGGATCTGAATTTTTTTTAAAAATTGGTAGGCACATGACCTACTGACATGTATCCACTTGGCTCCATAATAAGCCCGAAAAGTTGTTATACGCAATGCCCTCATGAAAGAAACAGTTGCAATTCATCGCAATAAAATGTAATTGAACTGATTCAACTTGAGAAAAGCATATTTAAAATCTCTTGCGTAGAGCGTGTATTAGCGTG
The DNA here is from genome assembly GCA_037158775.1 of Hetaerina titia. Taxonomy (NCBI): domain Eukaryota; kingdom Metazoa; phylum Arthropoda; class Insecta; order Odonata; family Calopterygidae; genus Hetaerina; species Hetaerina titia. Next base: position 90,722,412 of record CM073772.1, on the reverse strand, counting down.
AACAGGATTGAGCCATCATACGCAACGTGGCATGCCATAAATTTCCGACTGTAAGATTACGCATTCTCCCAAACATCTGCCGTGTCTAACATCTTCTTAACTACGAGCGATAATCATTCCACATCCTTATGTTTGCTTACTCTGTGGCATTTCAAATGCTTAGCATACAGCCTTGTTTACTTCATTCGAGTGTAAGACGAGAGTCAGTCACAGAGCATCTTCCTACGACCTTTTCGGTATAAATCCAGCATAGTGCTTTTAAATCACTTCTTTCTCACTCTCCTACCATGCCGTCCTGTGTTTATATTTCCCACGGCGTCCCAGGACCATATCGTCTAAGCGGGGAGGACGGGAAATAAAAGTCGCGCTTTTATCACTGTTCATACACGCTCATCGCCTCATTCCTCCTGCCTTCGCGATGTAACGAAGTCAGATTTTGGTAAAAATCTGCATGTTTAACTAACCACACGGACGATCTTTATAATATAGCCTATTTAACATCACGGATTGGGTTCTGATGACCCAGGAACACAGTCCAGATTTTTAACCTCTTCGTTACCCGCATGTCCTACTTCATTGAGAAAAGTACGAGTGCTCGCATAATTTCGTGGGGAATAATCGTCGCAGCAAGCCGTAATCATTACTTTTGCCGAGCACAATGAGGGCGAGAAACCCATGCAGTGTAGATGCATGGCATGTCGCGAAAATGGAATCAGCGTAGGGAACTGGAAAGTCAGGGAAAGGGGGGAAGGTGAAGGTGGCAGGGGTGCTAGTGGAAGCGCAGAAATTCTAAGGCGAAACTCATGCACCTCAATCTCGTTTTTCTTCGATTTTTACCGCTCTTCTTCTTCCCAGAATATATCCGCCTCTTAAAACTCCTTCTCTTCCTTTTTCAAGCAAAAACTTTTGCCCCCGCTCGTTGTTAAGAGTTTCCGAAAGTTCGTAGACCCTCCCCAGAGTTATTGGTTGATTTCTTTATTTTGAAATGGAATAAGTTTTTCAGTTTTTTAGCAAATGGTGTTTCCTCTAATCTTTGAACTAGCAATTTTGATTCAAGATAAACCATGCAATGATATCATTTGTTGGCTAAATATAAATGTGCAGAAATACGATAGCTTTTAGGCATGATTACTTATATCATAGAATTTTTTAATGGACGATAAGTATTTAGGCATTTCGACATAAGATTTTGCCATATAATTTATATTGTTCGTGTGTTTTGGCTTACATCCTTTCTGTGAACTCTTTGATTCTATAAAAAGTGCATTGAGTATGAATAACACAATTTTTTGACTTGAAAGGTTCTTTCAAATTTTTATCCCATTGGTTCGGCCTACGCTTTCATTGGGTGTGCTATAGAGGTTGCCCAAATATTTGGCAGTCGTTTAAATAAAAGTTGCGACTCACTCTAAGTGGGTACCTAATGTTCCACCTTTGAAGGCGGTCGAACAGCACTAAACGCTAACGGACGAGTCCGAAGTATCTCCGTAGCTCGATGAGTAATTCAATCACGGAAGAACGGTGAAGTTGCGGTTCGGAATCCCTGGTAACGCATGCATGCTGGCTCGTTCCTCTGCGGTGGCTTTCATTGGTAAATCATGGCTAAGACGGTTTACTTTCGAGTAATATTTGATATGAGAGTATCGTCTAACGTATATAGAACAACGTATGCATCTCCGTCGACCTCACCAAAACAACAAATCCAAATAAATAAGATTAAATAATGATCGACCACTTTTCATTCGGGATTGAATAAAACATTCTTCAATTGCACATTTTTTTCTCCAGTAAAACAATTGATTAGTTGTAAGTATTTCGAGAATAATTATCCACAAAAGACAGGCAGTGATGTATAGGCAAAAAATGGAAATGTAGGTACTGAAGTGCGCCTAGTGCGGAGGGAGTGAGGGCCGTTGGGTGCGGCGGAGTGGGAGGCGCGGCAGCGGCTCGAAGGGAGAGAGAGAGAGGCCCAGACTGCGTCGCCATCGCTGCGGGCGACACTTTGCTTGATTGCGGCAGGAGGAAGGGACTATCGCCGGCGTGTGTGTTTGTGAGCGGGAGAAGCATTCGGCGGAGGCGGGAAACCTGTGAGGGCGGAGGGGGGTGGGAGAAGGGCGAAAAAGTACGCCGACAGGGGCGAGCGGGGGATGGTGAGGGATGTGGAGGCGGCGAGGACTCCGCGTAGTTGGGTGGCACTTGACGAAACCGAAGGGATTCAGATAAATCACCCGAGATCAAGACAAATCACGAGGATGGGTCAACAGCGGGATATGAGCTCGTGTCGATCCGCATGAGACGAGAGGTACCAGTAATGAAATGCGAGGGATCAATTTCCTATTCACTTTGGCATCTCCCGAATGTACCGTGGCAGTGTCAACCCAGTAATTTCCCACTTCCCACGTTGTGGATAGTAGGAGTTGCGTGGCCCAGATTAGGAAGATTTCTGGTGAGCGAGATAAGGTATATAGGTAGTATGGGAAACATCTCGTTCAATCTCGGGCTTATGTTAAATATCACTTATATGTTGTCGTAAATTAAACACTTAGTACGCAAAGATCGATTCTCGTGAGCGTGGTAGGAACTTGTGAATGCAAGATTTACTTCGCCGATGGAACGCACACATAATCTTCGCCCTGCGAAGTTGTCTGTTATTCGAATGTGCACCTAGTGACTATCGATGTAATATCTCTGTACGATATCCGGTGCTTTTCTCGCTTGTAGTGTTCTTTCATTTACTTCTAAGTAATTTTTATGGAGATTAACAGTAACTCTAAGCTACTGTAGAGGCTAGTGGGTAACTAAAAATCAGTTTAGTCTAAATGCTAAGGTATATGCTAAAATGTTCGTGGGATTGTCATGACGGTAGACATACGATTCGTATTTTTGTTAAGAAATGTTTGCGTTTGACCGTCATCAGTCATTTCATATATAGCTATAAAACTATTAGTTTCATCTTAGAAAGCTTTTTTTAAATTTTCCATCCGCAAAATCGTTTTTGGTTCCCCATTGAAAATTAGAGAAATTCTGAATGAGATAAATGGAAAATCCATGAAATTTACTTTATTTGGTCGACACGTATTTTTTATTGACTTTTGCAAGTACTCGCTGCTTTCTGGTTATATTTTTTCATTGCGATAATAATGAAATACTTTATATATTACAACGGATAAATTTTTTATAAAATCATGCGTTAGTGTATAAATTTAATTCGATATAGTTATTTTTGATCTAGTTTGTCATTCAAAACGTTAAAATTACTATTACCATTTTTAATTTCCTAATAATATGACATTTTCCCATTTTACTAAATATAATTAATTTTAGCTTCCACAAACACTACCCCAGGGTAAAGGTAAAAAAATACCAAAAGCATTTTTGGGTAAAATGGCATGCCCTTTGTAGAAAATTAAAGAAATGGACTTTACATCCATCATAAAAGCGGTTGCTTAACCAGGTTATGCGATTGTTGAATTTTATGGCCTCGTTGCAATTCGTTGAGCTCTCGAAAGAAAATCGTACAAAAATAACTCTGGGCAAAGTACTCCCCCTATATTTTCTGGGAAGAGGAATATTTTAGATTAAAAAGCTTAATAATTCAGATGTAATGTAGTAATATCGCGGTCTTTCTATCCATTTATAACATTTTGAACACCTAAAGGTGTTCACTGAGAAAAACTCAAGAGTCATTAATAAATTATTATATGAGAGCTGAATTACTTGAATGATCAGCTACGACCTATTCAGAAAAAAACTTTGCATTTTGCGATATTTATGTCCAATACTGGTTAACCATTGGTATCTATATTTGGAAAGCACATACATTCTCACGCTTGCCCTGTAAAGTATCTACTGCATGAGTGTCTGTGGTTTCTTCTTAATCCCGTAGAGCTAACTAAAGTTACGTTCATTCGAAGTAAGTTACGCAAATGTAAACGGCCATTATGAAGAGGTTAGTGAAAAAAGTTTTCGATATTATTTCGCTGACATAATTAAAAGAATACTCACCCATACTTCAGTGATTTTCTTTCAACAATATTATGGGGAACTGTGAGAAATACCGATGCATCGACAATAGGAGAACATACATTTCGCTCTGCCCTGGTCAATATTTAGATAGATTATAGGTTTTTAATTTGGAAAATAATCTGATTTAAGTTCAGTTGAAGAAATATAGGTGGATATCTTCAATTCAAGAGGTAACTTTTGCGCGCACTCGAGTGCTCCCAAATATTGCAATTTTCGAGCATTGCGTCGTTTCCTCAGGCAGCCCAGAATACTTTACCGCTGAACAGTTGGAGAAGGCATCGATATGATACATTGTGAGGAAGCCGGCTAAAACCTTCGGGGAGAAGGAGACGCTGGAGCAGAAAAGTGGGGGAAAGAATGAGGAGAGAGAGACAACTTCAACGGAAACTTATATCATTACTAATGTATATGCATTAATAAAAATGTTCCCCTTCTTCGGAAATAATGGTTCCGTCATCGCCAGGCTCGGGACAACATACTCGCATTTCCATGAGGATGGCGGATTCTTCGGTTCGGGAGGGGGCGGGTGAGGGAGGCTGGCAGGAGGAGGGATGGATGGGGTTGTAGGGGGGGGGAGGGTGGATGAGTGAGACGCTTCGCGCTGTGGGTACCAGGGGAGGGGGGGCGAATAATGGAGCTGCATGGGGGTAGAGAATTGGGGGACAAGGGGAACTTCGCGGTGGAGGAAAGAGGGGCAGTATTAGGATGGCGGATGTGTGTGTGTGTGGAGTAGAACGATGGCGGGAGTGATAGCGTCGTGATGGGGGGTTAGGGTGGGGGATGGTAACGACAGGGAAGGTGGAGGTGGTGGGCTTGGAGGCGGGGGAGAGAGGAGGAAGGAAATGGGAAATGCCTCGAGGGATGGAACTCAAGCATTTCGCGGGACAAGTGGATCCCTAATTTATTCTTCCCATTTCCAAATTATTTTCAAAATTAATGGATTGTTTTCCTAAAAGGTATGAGGTTCGTTCGGATGGCAAAGCGGAGTTTGGGGTGGGGCGATGCCGAGAAAACTCTTTTTCCTTCTGTCCCTCCTCCCCGGATCTCTCCCTCTCTCTCTCTCCCGAAATCTCATCCTACTCCCAAACCCCCGCGAACGGAAGCTGAGGAAAAAAATGCGTCGAGTTTAAAGCCTCGACCCTGCCGTCAAAATGATTATTTTTGTAGGATTTTGTGGGCTTCGAGTTGACGAATAGTTTGATCGCGCACTTTGTTACAAATCCAATTGTCAGCGTTCAGTCGAGGAACAAATTCGATAATTAGGTTGCTTTGGTGGCATGTCAGTTTGGTGAGTAAACGGTGTCGAGACCCCTGTGGCGTTATTCGGGACCAAAAAGAAATTACGGAAACGCAAAGAAGATTTGATCCATGGGCATGTTTATTGGCCGGGAGGTCAAATATTTGAATCCCCTTATCGAGCTCATATATAAAAATTTAAAGTTATTTGAGCGGTTTTAATTAGGTTTTAAGTTGATCTGACACCTGAAGTAATTTCACGCCGTGAAATTGGCACGGGAAAATGAATTACAGCTGAACACAACATCAATGCCCGTCTCAAGATTCGAATCCATAACTTTCATAGTATCATTTTAGTGGATTTCCCAAATTGTAAATATGTCCTCGTTAAGTTTCCCAGCTCTGGACGACTAAACGACCCAGAAAAGTTTCCCAAGTCAAAATTTCCCGTGCTTTATTTACGTTAGTGCTCCTAAGAAACTCTCATCGCCAGAATAGATGCAGACGGGAAATTATGACGCGAGTAGACTTCTTTGGGTCTCTTGGAACTGAGAGATGACTGCAATCGTGAACTTGAGACTTTTTTTCTCACTGATGTGATGGTAATTGAGTATTTGATGCCAGAATCGAAACACTTATTCTAAATAAAATGTTTCGTGAAGTTAATCATCTGGACGAAAGATAAAGTGGCTGTGCCAAGTCGTCCAACGATGGGTGAATGAATCTTTTTCATCTGTGACGATGGACGGACGGAAGTTAAAAATTCGTTCGGATGGTGCAGGGGCAAGGAGAGCGTGAGAGAGGCTTTAGGGGTGCGGGGGGAATGAGAGGACGGCGAGAGATGAAGAAAGGCGAGGCGGGCTAGGGATAGAAGTTCAAAAAAACTGGTAATTTGGAAAAATCGAACGCGCGGGATTTGGGAATGAAATCTCACTCCCCCGGGGGCGCATTTTGTTGCGTGGGTGGGTGGCTGTCTCCCTCTGTTTCCAGCAACTTCCACCCTTGCTGGTTCTCTAATAACATCCGTTTCGTTTTTTTTCACTCTCTCTCTCTTTTCCCAGCCCTCCTCTCCCCCGACCCCTCACCGCAGTTCTCCACCCCTCGCAGTCCCGAAACACTCCGCCTTCCTCAGTTGGTCCTCCCTTCCTCCTACTCCACTCTCACCCCCCGTCACATTCCCTCGCACGGTGCAACCCTCCCTCTTCCTCCCCATCTAACCCTCTCTGTCTCACTCCGAGAGAGCAGCCCATAACCCTCTCTCATATTCCTCCGAAAAATAAGCTTTTTTCAGTTTTTCTTTTAGCGACCCATCCTCGTTCCTCTCTCCACTCCAACCCCCCTCCCCCCTAGCCAGCATTCCCAAAAAACCGAATCTCCGTGCTCCTTAGCGCCCTCAGCCATCGAGATCCCTTCCGCCGTTTTCATCTCCCGCCACCAGACTATCCTCCTCCACCGCTCTCCCGCCTAACACCCTCTCCCCAGCCGTCCCCTCCCCTGCCCTCAGCGCAAAAGGTATAAATACAGATATTTTTTTGCCGCTTCCCTTTTAAAATCCCCCGAGTCTCACGACTACTCCGTTTTCATGTTTAATTTCAGTCGCTCTCTCCTCACCTCGTCCCTGGATATCCATATCGAGCTCCGCATTTGCTCCACGTTCCCCTCCTCCACCCTCCTTTACCCGCTCCATTTCTTCCCCAGCCTCTTTTTTTCATCTTACCTCTCTCGCTCCCCGCATCCCATCAACCAACCGTCTCTCTATTCCCTTTCACATCGTCGGCGTTCGCTTCTCGCCTCCAGTCTAAGCATCATTTTCCGCTCATGTGCGCTGCTAGTTTATAGTACTGCACCCTCATTCAAAGGCTACTCGATGAGTCGTCGGCTTTTGCCTCTGACCTGGCCTGTGAACAGATTGAACGTTATAGTTGGTACTAATGGGACTAAATAGAAGATAACTTTTAGAAAGTGTCTAAAAATTTTAGTTTGGCAGGCACATCAGTTGTAAGATCCATTTTTTCTCAATACTTCTCAAATTCTTCATTTATTTCGGTTCAACACACCTTCTAGTACTTGTCAATACAGGTATGTGAGGTATCATCTTGTGAAAATGAAATTCAACTAATGACGTTCTGAAACTTAAACATTAGGTAGAAAGTTTCAGTCACAAGCAATTTGTACAATATACTTAGTCATAAATTTTTAAATTCTGATTAATTAATACTCGGTAATTACACTATCGTATTGTTCAACTAACGGATCTGGAAACAGTAATTTTTGTTAAACATGATTCATGGTGAAACCATAGGGTAAGCGTAAACCTTAACTCCAGAGGCACGACCAAAGGACTTGGAATCCTTCCCGATGTTCCTTATCGAGGAAAGCGGAAGACAAAGTGACAAACTACTGAAAAACCGATTTTTGTTTAACTTCTCAAGTCCTGTTTCCCTTGTGACCCTACGAAGGTATCATATGTAATGTTGACTTGTTAATGACTTGTTCACCTTATGAGTCAAATGTAAAGAAAATGGTTCGTGTATGTGACCATGTGCGTGTACTTTGAAATGTAACATATCTCAATTTAATGGCACGAAAATATAGAACCAAACCGCAATTGCAAACGTAAAGTAATGTCAAAAGGCAGGGGAAAAACATGAGCGCATTTGCTATGACAGCGTCACTCCTCTCCGTTCGGTTCTGACTTTGAGAACATTCGAGAGTGAGAGTAAAAATGGAAAGTGCTTTGTATATCCAACCATGTGCGCGGCAATCGACGCACGAAGATGACAACAACCCCTCCAGCCATATTGGTGCGCTTCCCGTTCTGTTTTCGTTTTGGGCCTGGAGATATACATGTATATATATTTATATAATTATATATATAAGTATATATATATATATATAAATATATATAACATTATGATTCACATCCGTGAGACTTCAACATAAGTTATATATGTATATACACACACATTCATTCATTCACACACACGCGTATGTAAAATGGACCAAATGGTACATCCGGCTCGGAGTTGAGCTTTTTTCGAACGACCATATCATCATTTATGTGTATGCGACTTTTAAGAGTTTTTGCTTCAACTCTCGGTTTCATTTTCGTTCCTTCGGTTCAACTGCGACGGAACATCTCCTCCCATCGCCACTCCCCCTTTCTTTCCGAGGTCTGTTCGTCATTTGTTCTCCTGGCCCGGCGCATCTAATGACGCATGAAGTGCAAGCCCATGGGGCTCCTGAATGGAAACGTGACTATATCACTGTGCTGTGCTTAGGAAAGGAAATCTTGATTGGCATGCAAATGGATCCCGTTAAGGGACATACCGCCCTTTAATTAGTGACCGTTTCGAACCAGGTTTGGTTTCTATTTTTCAAAGCGATTAATTTCCATCCTTTCCACGCATAATATATTATTCAGCAAATTTAATTATTTCAATTCAATTTCATTTTCCAAATGTCTTTTGCTTTAGTAACGGGAAAATATGAAACTATGTCATCACACGTAAGTGTTGAAAAATGATTTATGTATTTTCCAATTTAGTGTTTTTACATATCAGGCCGTGAATCACTACGGCGAACAAATTAATTCCTGATGATTGTTTACAGCAGAGGTATCAAATGGATGATTAACACATAAGCTACTGCTTGACGTAAGGACTAAGAGTAATTGCCAAATGTAATCGTGTGTATTCGTAAGGTTTTGTCACAGAACATCTTTCTTTACAATACATAATTAATTTTTTTTAACTTTTATTAATCTGAAAAACAATGCATATTGTAAATATTATTCCGTCGTTGGCAGGTCGACAGGCAGGACGACAGCTTGCAGCAAAGTGACATATCTGGTAAGATATGAGGGGCTGTTTCTGGTCGACGCGCCTATATATTTTCAAGTAGTTAATTAAGAATAACTCTTCTAGTGCAGATGCCTTTTTTCGTAAAAGGAGTCGCGCATTTCGTCCCTGGAAATTTTTTGCACGTATATGAGCGTCTTATTCGTCGTGGCGTCATTATCACTCATGGCATACGAGCAATTATTCTTCCTCGTCCCTGTCAAACTTCCCTCGCTGCATCCTCCATCGCCACCATCCCTCACTCCTCCTGCCTCCTCTCCACCCGTACACATATATGCGTATACACATGCACACACACACGCACATCGGCACCCCTCACCCACTTCCTGTTTGCGGACCTCTCGGATGCGACGACAGCGCGAACAGCCGCGCGCGACATTTGGTTTTGCCATGGCGGGTTAATATCTCTCTCTCCGTTTTGCCAGCTCAATGACGTCAGCGAAGAAAATGAAAAGTCACCAAATAATAAGCAAGTGGTTCGGGAGACGGGTGACTCGCCGGGGGGGGGAGGCGTGGGGCGGGAGGAGGAGAAAGGGGCAAGACTGGTGGTGGTATGAAGGGTAAGAGGGAGAGCGAGATAGGGGTGGATAGCGAAGTGTGGACGAGGGGGATGGCGGGGCTGCAGGCGGGTGAACCGAATTGAGACCAGAAAAATACAGCGAGGTCAGCGCCATACCCTTTTAAAGTATTTATCCAGCTATCGCAACACCTACCCGCCCACTACTCCCCGCACACCCTTCATCGTTTTTGCTTCAAACGGATGTATGAATGAAAAGTTTCTCCAAACAGCTTACAATCTGAATTTCAGAGTTCATAGCAATCGTCATCCTAATTTTCTGTGTCCGGTGAATTTGAAGAGCGGAATCCGAAAAACGCCGGTCCGGACGTGTGATTGTCGGGGCTTAAACGGATTAAATGAAGTTTCTAGGCATCACGGGTCAAAACCAATGAAACCCTGATACTTCTGTACATTGGTACTGAATTGTATTTCTGGGAGGACCTACGTAATTTTTATGGGGTATTAAATGTTTGAAAAACTGAAAAATATAGGGCTTTGAGTTTTTGTGGTTGTTTATTTTAAGAATTTATTTAACAGATACGAAGCAACAAGAATCTTCGTTGCTGTTTACGCGAAAAAATTCATACAATTTCCTTGCGTGATTATTCACGCTTCACAAGTTGTGTTCCTAGAAAGAGATTTAACCAGTGCGTAGCGGAATTGGGGCGGATATTAGCAAATTCGTCGTTGTGACTCTGTGGGTGTATGTGGGGACTTTCATTGCAGTAAAAGAGTAATATTCGCCTCTATTTCATTAAAAAATGGTACTTATCATGAGAAATTAGGACTGAGTGGAGTACAAGGAACAGCTAGAAAACTTTCTCAATTTGATTTCAGTTTGTGCTAAAATCTGGTGCTTCGATAATTATTGATAATTGTTAATTCAGATATTCTGCCAAGATAGGATTGGTATGAGAAAATTCCTAGACGGCTCATATCCGAAAAACAGGACGTTAGTGTGTAGATTTGTTCGCTGTTGAAGTTTATGAAACAGGAAGATGAGTTTCTTTCGAAGGTGCTAGTATTACAAAAGGTGAAAATTGGCGAAATAATTTTGGAACTGAGAACAAAGAGCAAAATTCCATGTGAAAGTTAACGACACAAAAAAAGTAAAAAAGGACGGTTCTAGTCATACCAGGAAATATCAAGGGAATGTTGCATCAACAAGTCGTACCAACGCACATGGGTTGGAGGTCAATGGGTCATACTATAGATATGCAATGGAAATTCTCCTAGACCACTTTAACAGGAAAAAGCCACACTTCTAAGCAATAGGCCGGATGCTGCACCTAGATAATACATGGCCGCACATCGTAATTTGGTTGCTAAACATCTCGCGCCAATCACCGTAAATTAGTCCTCATCCTCCATATAGTTCAGACCTAGCTCCTTGTGACTTATTCCTCTCCCCCAATCTGAAAAGAATCTTAATTGAAAGCCATTTCATCATCGAAAACAGGCGTAGAACTGAAAATGCTTGACACATATGAATTGCCGATAAAGATAACAAATGTAGCGTAAAACAAAATTTTTTAACATTAAATTATACGGACAAAAAATGTATGAAAACTCCGTAATGGTGAGTATTTTTATATAACAAACTTGGAAATACACGCACTAATTACAAAATAATTTATATGCAGTTTCACATTCATATTCACTTTTGAAAACAAAAACTAATCCTTGCTTTAATTTTGTCAAATTTGAGTAATACTCTTATTTCTCGTATTCCATTGTTCTCGTATTGAATAATTTTCATGATAAAGACATTTTAAATATATAGCTTGTTAATTCAAAATAATGTTCTTGAAAAAACAATAGCAACCAGTCATCAGGTATTACCACTGGATTGGCAACTGTTGGGTATTCTGCTCCTTTGAGCCCGGCTGCGGCCAGTTGGGAGAAAACGAAGTCATCGCATCGACAAATATCTCTCGCACCATCGGAAATTCCGACATGGAGCGGCGCTTTTATTCCAAATTGCCGTTTAATCCCCTATTGCCCCGAAAATCGTTTGACCCTTGTTCCAACCCGCACTCGGCCCTTTCAACGTAACCCACCGAAATAAAAAAAAGGGCGAAGAAGAAAGAGCACCGCCCACTATCCCACGCTCGGCGCCTCTGCCCCTCTCGATTCCCTTCGATTTCACATTCCACGCACAAAATTCCGAAAACCCAATTCCGTCCTCTCTCACTCCACCGCCTCGAACAGCTACCTACCCCGCCCTCTCACCGTCCCTTCACAAACTCTACCCCTCCACTAACTGGCCACTTTGTTAAAACCCTCGTCACCCTCCCCACTTCCCCTCCCAGCTCCGACTCCCCTCCTACCCCACCCTTTCCCTTTCCAACCCACAAAACCCTTCCGAAACCGAACGCGTAATGAAGCGAACTCGACTGATTCCCTTTTTCCAGTCCCCCCGCCCAACCTCAATCCCCTTGACCTCACCCCGCCTCCGTTTTATCTCCGATGCCCATCTCAATTTACAGCCTCTCCATCCCGTTCTCCTCCCGTCCTCCCTCCAGCCTCTTCCTCATTCCACTTTATTACCCATACTCCCTCACTCCCTCTTCCCGCTCTCCTCGCCAACCGAAATCCACCCACCCATCCTCCCATTCTGCCGATTCCATTCGATCAACAGGTGGTGAAATTCCGATCGTTCTCCGACTCATCGGGTTTCGGTCCTTTTCTTCCCCGTCCCTCACTCCCTCCGTCCCTCACTCACTCTCTCTCTCTCGCCCTCCCGGGCTCTTTAAACAAAGCGCATCATACCGACCTTCCCTCGTAAGCAAAGCCCCACCCCCCCGCGCGCTCCGGAATGACCCAAGTTCGCCTCTTGTCTTCAACCCCCTCCCCGTTTCTTCTATTCTCTCCCCGGCGCAACATTCTCTCTTCCTCTCATCTGTGTGAGAGACCGCCGATATTCATGCCCACCCTCTCCCTTCTTTCTTCCCTTTCCATCTCCCTCATTCGATATCTGGTTCTCTTTTTCCCACGGGCCAGGCAACGTATATGACATGCCTAAGGTTCCATCTGTTCTCCTGTTTTCCTAATTGGTTAGCTTTTAGGAATGGAGACGATTTGATCATTAAAAAAAAAGTTTCTTTAGCTACGAGAACGAAAAGGCTGAGATTATTGGAAAAAATGCTGTATTTCCGTTTGGAATTGACTCATCACTATAGCCTTCTGTGGAGAATAGAGAGATATAAAAAGATCATACGAACATGTTATTGGAATATTTCTTTGGTGCTTTGGTGCTTTTTTGGTGCTTTGAACTAGGGTGAGAGTTGTAAAGTATTGACATAATTAATATATACTGTGAAAACCTTTATTTCACTAGCGGGTGTGTATAATAATTTTTTTAAGGTACCTTTTAATGGTGGAAAGTGTCGGTAAATAAGATACGTATCATCTCAGCCCGTTGATTAGTACATTCAGCAGTATCATTACCTTTATTGATTGAAGGAATGTGTTAAAATTAGAGATTAAATTAATACTGTACTCTAAGTCCTATACAAAATTTGACTACCTTATTATTTCGAAAGCGAACATCATTTAATGTTTAAAAAGTTCTGATGGCACACTTTTCTTGTGCTGTATACCAATACATCTAATCTACTGCATACCGTAGAGACAATTGCCTTGAAATTTTCTCCATGTAACTAGTTCTAATTTCTCTCCGTCATAATTTTTTGGTCTACTATTTTAATTGTTACCTAATTTTGCCTAATGTTACCTAAAAAAATAAATTTGAACTATAATACTGAAAATTGTTGCACATTCTCCATATTCTGGCATTAATAACATATTTTATTTATTTTACGTTAAGGTCTAGTATACTATGTATTACTACAATAAAGCTGTTCGCATTCCCACAATCGTGGATAACCCAAAAACTATTTCCCATACATAACATTAGAGTATACTTCGAAAACCCAGCAAATCTTTTGTTATTCAAAATATTAATAATGTGTATTCGTCTAAGACATTTTTCTCGAGATGCCCAATGAGCTGAAATTATTTAAAGCAAATATAATATCGGAAAAGGAGCATACGTCCCCTACAAATAAACACTACCTATTTAATTTTGATAATTATATTTTGAATGATTTCCACCTTCCTTGAGCCATAAAAGATGAACGCTATTTATAAGACATCTAAAACCTTTTCTATTTAGTCATTTCAGTAATAATGTCAGTCAATTGAAATTAACTGAAGATTCAGGCGATATTATGTGAAAACAAAACGCCGCTAAGAGACCACAAAAAATGAGTCATTCCACAAGTTCAATATTTATTGGGACTTAGGTTTCACTTGCTACATCGTCTTCAGTTATTGTCAGTACAGTATTATTGCAATTGAGATTATTTCTGTGTCCTTCATATTCTTTCAGTTTTTGTATCTACTGATGCAATTTTTGTGCACCACGCTGTAGTTTTCGGTAGTACCTTGCAACTGCGTACACTGTAGGTTTGAATCAAAACTCACATAGATTTGCTTACTTATCACGTAGTTAAAGCAACTTTCATGCTTAAATAAAAAATTAGCTGTTGATAGATATAATTGCGATGTATATACAATCGATAAAATTTGACGTTATTTTTAGGTTGTTTACGAACGATAAGAGCTTTTTTTCCGGAGCTTCCTTGAAAATCTTGAAAGATGTTATTAGCAGAAGAATATTGACATTCCCTCAAGTTGGTTGTCTTAAAAATGTATGAACTTCGGAAATTTCAAAAACTTTAAGTAGAATAAACAAACTCCCTCGAAAATATGAGGCCATCGCTTATATGCTCATGCATATTCGATTAGATTTGCGGCGTCAAAAAAGAATATTCAATGGATGCCAATCAATGAGGCTAAACTGTGTGGGTTGTTTTGAAAGTTCTCCCGAAATTCCCCGATGAAAAATTCATATTTTGATTTCATTTTAGATTATAATTTTATTATGGCCCCAGAGAAAATATTTTTATAATTTTGGGAAATGTGAATGAAAGAAGTTAGGGAGTTTTCGGATTTGTCCGTAATATTTTTTGATCAATACGTTGGAATTATCGTTATCCCGTTATTTTGTTCGAATAAGACTTCATAATAAATATCAAAATACTTACGGTAACGACGTGTAAGTAAAAATTCAATTTCGTCAATTTTATTTTCAAATATTCAAACCAAACGTTGATATAGATATTTAACACAAAAAATGTATTAAACGGTGTGCAATCGAAATCACCTAGAACGAAATTCACGCGTATATGGGTGTTGCTTGATAATTTCTAAAATTTGGCAGTATTAGGCAAAATATTCATTCATTATTAAGATAGCATGCTCTCATATTAAAACTAATGAGTATAAAAATAATCCAGAAATCACATATTTCTGACGTTAATTATTCACTTATAGCTAAGTCCATTAGGAAGAGAAATTCGGATTACAGCTTTAACTATGGTCGAACATAAACTTCTGAACAGTGTTTCAATTTTTTCTGTCCAATGAGCTTAGTGCGTTCATATTTTCATCTAAAATTACTAAAAAAAGCTACAGGTTATATAAGCAAATTTACACGAAAATAAAATTTGTCTAAAAATGTTGACATTCCATCGAGCATTTATGCAATGAATCGCTAAAAATTCAAGATCGTATACCGTTTCATCGAGAGAAAAATTTTTGATCGAATATCAGTTTACGTTGAAATGTAAAGGATAATAATAGCACGAAAAAAAATATTTTTCTCCGATCACGTGACATGTCGGCTGACGCGCGTGATGACTGCCGGCAAAAAAAGGACCGCGGGCGATCCTCCATCTGGATCCAAAAGAGCGAAGCGCCCTTCGCGCCAAGCCTCCTTGCCCGACCGTGGTCTTGGGCTTTTGTTGTCCGTCAAATTACGCGGATCCGACGCGCCAATATCTCGGGACGCAATGCGGTGATGGGTAATGGGGGGAAGGGAGCGCAGTAGCCGGAGCGAGCCGTTTTTGGGGAGAAGGGCCAGGAGACGGCTGATGGTACGAGGTGATGGAGAACTCTCGTGGAGCGGTGAATCTTTTCCTATGGGTCGTGGTCGAAACAGTTGGCCGCGGAGGTTTTTTTTAAAGCTTTTTACGGGGTTGGGGACCTTGTGGAGGGGGTTGGGCGGGGGAGGGGAAGCTTCCCGTGAGAGGAGGGGGGGGGAGGGGAGCAAGGGCTGTCGGAGGGGGGTGAACTGAGGTTCGAGGAGGATAGAAATGAAGATGAAACCATGAGATCGTTAGGACGGAGCCGAAAGGGTTGCCATGGGAATGGGTCGTGGGGGAAGCTGGGAGGAGGGTTCCGAAGGAATCGTACGGGGGTCGGAGGAGGAGGGCGGATCGGAGGGGAATAGATCTTGGCGGCTCACAAAGGGAAGCGGGACATGTGTTTCCCGTTAATGATCTGAAGCGTGTCCGCTTCCCATCCGCCCCAACCACGCCTTCCACACCCCCTTCCACCTCCCTCCCCCACACCACCCGATCCTCCTTCTCCATCACCCCTCCTCCTCCTCCTCCCTCAAGGCACCCAACACACACTCCACCCCCCCTCAATCCTACCGAAGTGGGTAGGAGAGCGGTCGATGCCAAACTCCGATAAGTTACGAAAGCTCATCTCCTTCATCCTATTCAATCCCTCCCTTCTCCCCGAATCCCGACCTCTCGGAACTCCGCGCCCTCCCCCCCCCCCGTTACCCTCGTTCTACGAGATACCCCAGAAGAATTCCAAACGTCCCGTCCATTCCATTGCTCACCATCTTCATCTCTCCCTTTTGATCCCCTTATTACTTTCTATCTTTTCCATCGATGGCGGTCCCGATAGCTCGGTTTTCCTGGAGCTTGAAAACAAGGATTCCCTCACATGCTCCCTCTCTCGACTTCGAGAACATTTTCCTCACTAATCGTAAATATTGTTTTTGTTTCCTCTCCGCTCGAGGCCTCGTTAACTTTGTTCGGTATTCGAGTTCTTAATTCGAGGGCAGATAGTATTACCAGATTTTATCGATAAAATACGTTACATCTTACTCTAACTGCTATGTTTACAAGCCTTATGCGTCACATAGTTGCACTTCGATCTGTTGCAAGTCTGACCAAGACGTACTGTACACGTAGCACCTATCGCTGCCTTGGTCCACCACATCTCCAGTTTTCTCCTCTCATAGATTATCTTTTACTTTTTTACTTATTGTAGTCGTGTATAAAATCTTGAGAATTATGTATTTCCTTAGTGAACCAAGCTCTTGAGTTGGAATATTTATGGAGAAATTGCTGTAGAGCGTGTATTTACGGTTATCCTATCCCTTGCAGTATTTCTTCGAGCGATACTCGGTTGACTCAGTTATTTATAAAGCGACAGTTGAGCCACCACCAAAATATAATATGGCATGCAGTTTACCAGTAAGCCCACCTAAAATATTAGTTAATATGGGAATGAAAGATTATAATAAGATGTGCCATATCTAAAAAAGTAGAGCTGTTAAATAAAAACGGATTTCATATTTGAATTCAGCTCTACAAATATAGTTAAAATCATCACAAATATTCCCGGCAACAAAAAAAAATTTTTGTAGGCCTGTGTTATCAAATAAAGATACGTAGTTTGTTGCATCTATCATTTGGCTCATTTACTCTTAAACGCCGAAACACAATCCCTAGGAAGTTTTGGACAATAGTTATTTTTGATATTTTCCTCAATTTGAGACCCATATTCTACACATTTTCCAATTGCTTGATTAGCCAAAATCTCCGATAACATCTACCTCCGACACGTGCAGGGTAGCTCCACCCATTTTCTCATCATTAGCTGGAAATCACGTTCTCTCCGCCTTTTTTCTGCTCATCGATTTCTCACTCCCAGTTTACCAGATACCATCCTAATCCCATCCTCAACCATATTGCCTTGCCCTCTTGCCCTCCCTTCAACCATTATCCTTCTCGATATCGGCCCAAAAATTATTTTATTACTTTTACTATTATCCGCCTATTTCCCCCTCACTTCAACATCCCTTATTCCTTTTCCTTTTCTGTCACCAAACTCGAATCTTTCATCCTTCATGCGAGTGTATTTTTTTTCGCTTACGTACACCATGCCAAATGGCCATCATTTGTTAGAACGCTAGCTTTTTAATATTGTATGTTAATAGCTGAAATTCCTATTCTTTTAAACGTTGTAATTCCCTTGCCCTTACATCAATTTCGTTTCAATTCAAAGATTAATCTTATATAATAATAAATGAGACACCAGGTCATATTTTAATAATTCTTTTAATCGAATATGAAGCATTAAAAATTTGCGTTATGCGTTTATTGATTATTGCCAAATGTATTCTGCAAATTATTGATTTAATTCCCTTGCCTGCATCGAATACTGATTTAAAATCTCAATTTAAAGAACAATTATGGTGCTCTTTTTATTTTTCCTTTCTATCATTAAAAATATTTCAATCCCTCTAGAACGGATTCACGGTCAGTACTCGTATTTCTTGAAAAACTTAAATAAGAAGGCCTATCACTATTTCTGATTGGAAAAATAAAGTTTGAGTTGCCATAAATCTCTGATGCTTGAATAAATTTTAACTTTCCCCATCCCTTGCCTGCAATGATGTCCCATAACATGCACGTTTTTAACTTCCCTCCCTCCTTTTGGATGCCTTCCTATCCCCCTCCCCACCTCAAGCTCGTTCAAAACACTGCTCTCTTTCCCTCTCTCTTCGACCCTCTTAAGCGCACACTTCCCAGCCCTTCTTCCTTTGGCTGGCCTCACTTCACGAGATGACTAACCATTTGGCCCTTGACCAGAGTACACAGTTGTCGGACTTAGCTTGTGGTTCCATCTCTCTTGTTTTCCGCTTCCTCTACCCTTGTCTCTCTCCCGTAATTATTATGTCCACTCCACATTGGGAATGCTTCCACTGTTTGGTGTTCGAGGACTTCCTCTCTTTCCCTGACGATCGGCTCGGAGGTACCTACGTGACTCACGTGCGGGGAAAAGGACTATTTTAGTTGCCTTCGTCCGTCGTCGCTGAGATTAAATTCGCACCAACCATCGCGTCACCTCATCCAGGGATTTGCGATTGCAAAAGGATTTGTGACGTGGAGGAACTCATTTTGAGAAGAAAAATGAGTTGGAGATGGAACACAGAAAAAATAATGGGAGGAAAGCGTTTCTACAAAATAAATACTTTGTGTTTGAACATTAGTTTCTGTCATCTACGCAAAACCCAAGTGACCATATCATTTTATGACACTTAGGGGTTTCGGGGTTACACTATGGCTGTGATAGATCGCACTCAATCGAGCAAGCATTTTTTAACCAACTATTTTTTTGTTATAATATTATATTCCCCAAAAAGGATGTGGGTACTATTTCAAGAATGATGATGGCACTTAAATATTCATTAGATCACGTACGTGACTTTATTCCTTTTTTTTTGTGCTAGCGTGTATACAAATTGCAAATCGCTAGATATTTATTTTTAGCAATAAATGAGTCTTTCGAGAGTAATTAAATTCGAGCTACAGTTTTGAGTAATTTCGCCCAACAAATCGTTCATAATTCATCTGTAACAAGAATTTAAAAGCAAGGAAATTCATGGCTTTTTTATGTGGTTATTATTTATAAAATTTAACTAGATGTACTATCGATGGTTAATGGTTGTAAAACATTGGGATCGTACACGAACACGTAGAAATATAATTCTTGAGACATTTTTTTTCAAATGTGTGCCCTATCTAATAAAAGGCATACACTGTATTTCAATATATGCATTAATCGATGAATCTTTGCCCATTGACAACACGTCAATTTGGCCAGCCATTCATCTCATGTCTTTTTAACTTATTAATAATGTCTGTCATTAATATGTATGATGGCGCAAATGATTCTACACCGGTATTTCTCGTTTTTATGGCATTTCATTATTTTTATTCGAAATATGAATTGTATGATAACATCACCGTTCTTTTTTAATCAATGGTTACTTCCCCCGATAAAATATATGAGATTTAATCGCAAACTGACTTATTCTTAGAATAAATGAATTGAACTAAAATAAAGGTTAATTGATTATCAGAATAATATAAAAGCTTCTTTATTACGATTACCGCGAATGAATTTTCTCATAATATCATGTATATTATCCAAATAATTTATTTAGAATTGCTTATATATTTGAATATTTTTCCATATATTAGTAAAAACTTTGGAAAAAATTAATTCATGCTGGTATAGTTTGAATGAATAACTGTTAACATTCCAATTTAAATCTTGTGCAATTCAAACTAAATATCTTCATGAAATGGACTGTTGCTAGTTATTTAAATTACATTAGGTAGGTAGGCATGCGATATTATATCGAAGTTTAGTAAACGGTGTGATTCGAATTTAAAATGCCTTTTTTAGCATAAAAACAACCTTTAATCTAACTCCTAGTCTTATACAAAATAATTTATTTAGAATTGCTTAAATAATCAGCGCAACAGAATACGAGGAATCAAGTATTTCTTGGATATTATTACTAAGCAATTTTGGGGAAAAAGGATTAATATTCACCATTAATTTAGCTCTCGATTCTGAATACTTCATAAAATTCAGCAGAGCATTTTCCTCGTAATTTCTTTTGCGCGTATGTTTTCGCCACGTGCTGCCACGTCCATTCCGATCCCAATTACCCCTCCGAAATGGCAAAGAGCACAACCTAAGAGTATTGGATTCATCAAAAAGCTTTGACCTCATCCCAAAAAGGGGCAGAGAGAAAGATGGGACTTCATTTTTCACTCATATATCCCGCCCCTCTCCGTGTTCTTCGGCTACGAGCAAGCCAAAAGGCGCCATTGGAAAGGGGGGGAGGGAGTGTGGACGGAGGATAACCCAACAAACCTTTCCAACCCCCTCCCACCCCATCAAACTCACCCCCCACCTGTCCCCGCCTTTCCATCACGCCATCCCCGGCATTCCCCCTCAAGAGACCCCATTCACCCAGTCTCCTCCGACTCATTCTCCTCACATCCAGCCCCTCCACAAGCCGTCTCCACGACTCCTCTCCCCGTTCCATCTCGCTCTTATCCAATTTTCGCCGTCCATTGGCGCGGAGTCGCCGCACCGTGGTGAAAAGAGGGGGCCGAGGGGTCCACCTCCCCTAACACATATCCCCCTCCTCTCCCTTGGGGCGGGGGTCAGGGGGTAGGAAATCCGCCGCCGCTGCCCCCACGGAAGAAAACTCGCCGGGCGCCACCACAAGCCGTCAGCCTCGCCTAGACCCTATACACCATCCCACCCCCTTCTTACCGCCCCTCCACCGCATAACCCCAATCCCTTACTTAACTCCTCAAGCCTAAAGAAAGGTCAAAGGACAGCGTAGAGTTCGGGGGGGTGTACGGGAGTGTAGGGTGGAAAGGGCGGGTGCGGGAATAACCGACATACACACCCCATCCTCTCCTACTCTCCCTCCCTCGCGGCGAATCGTTGAGGGGAAAGGGTGGATATATAAGTTTTTGGATGTGCTAAAAGACAGGATAGTCGAAATGCGTGGAAGGGGTTGTGGGAGGGAGGGCGTGAAGGTGGGACGGGATGGGTCCCTTATACGAAGAAGGCTTTATAAAATATTGCGTTTTGGCAGCATTTGACCCCTCTGTCAGCGGCGACCGTGATTACGCCCCCTTTCTCCATCCTCCTCCTCCTCCGCCCTCCTTACTTCCTCCTGAAAGCTCCAGGGGTGCCCCCGGGGTGGTGGTGCGCGCGGGCCACGGCACATGGTTCAGGGGCGGCAAGGAAAGTGGGTGAGCGGGGGGGAAAGGGGGGTGGGGTTGGTGTGTCATAAGGGGAGTAGGGGTGGCAGTCCTCTCTAGAGTTCACAGGAAGGTGGCGGGGTGAAGGGGTGTCGGGAGGTGTGCGGGGGAGGAGAGGGAGGGGAGGAGGCGGACTCGAATGTGTGTGTGTGTATGTATGTGTGTGGAAGATGGGTCCCCCAGTAAAGGGGTTCCGGTTGGGATATGGAATTGCCGGACCGATGACCGCGTCCTCTTCCATCCTCCTCCCATCCCGAAACGCTCCTGACCCTCCCTCCCTACTTTTCCCTTCATCTCATCCCTTCCCCTCTTTCCTGCCCCTTCCCGCGTTTCCCTCTCCCTCAATCCCTCCCCCTCTCTTTCCCGCGCTCACCTCTCGCCCTTATTTCCGGACCTTCTGTGTTTCCGACGCCTACCCTTAGGGCCCATGGCCATACCAAAAGGAGGAAACCGAAAAAAATGACAAAAATACATTTATACGACAAAAGACGACGCCGAGCCGCCCCCTGCACGCCGCATCCCGTTCGACCCTCTTTCCGCGCTCCCTCCCTCTTTCGGACTCCCTCAAACCCTACTCCAACCTTGGTTCCCTTTCCTTCGTCATTCCCGGCACCGCCGCCCCCATCTTCCGTCTCTGTTCCCCCCGCCCTCACTGCCCTCCCTCCCTCGCTTTATTTCCTCCTTCCGCACCATTGCTGACCACCAAAGCGCGTCTCTCGAATGAAAAAGGGTAATAGGGTTGTGATTGTGAGGGGTGGAAAAAGAAAAAAAATATATATATATACATATAGTGAAGGGAACGGCGGGGCTGGGGGGAGGGTTCGGATGAGGATACGGGGACGGAGGGAAATGGTTCTGGAGGCTATAGGGAGCTGAGGGCGGCGCTTCACACGGTGCCAAAAAAAAGAAGAATAAAAGGGGTATAGCAGGGGGACAAAGGGAACGGATCGAGTTGTTCCGCGAAGGTTTGCAGTCGGAGGAAGGAGCGGGTTGGAGGAAAATTTTTGGAGATGAGAAAAAGGCCCGTGGAGGAGGAGGAGTTGGGCATATTTTTTTCTGGGATTGGAGGGATGAGTGGATGGTGTGGAATGATGTTTGTCTGTGCGTGTGATCGTGTGGGCGTGGGAGAGGAACGGAAATTCGGGAGCAAAATTTTGTATTGGGTGAGAAAAGAGTCTCTCACATTCCCGTCTCCACCCTGCCTACTATCCCATAGATATATGGAAAAATACGGCTCAGAGGGATGAAACTCTCCTCCCCAAAAACGGAGCGTTTTTTTTATTCTCCGAGCTGGAGGAATCCTCTTTATTTGTCATTTTCGTCGTTTTACTTGCTTTTACTTATTTTTTTTGTGGCGAGAATTTCGCGAGATTGGATTCTAATTGGCAAATGGCGAACAAAGGTGAAAATGGAGGACATATTATTGCTTCGAAGTTTAATGAACGCTCACCTTTTATCTCCCTTTCTAGGTGGTCGTTTGGAAATCGCTTCCGCTTTCTTTGATTAGGATTTTGTCAAAGGCGGATTGGATGCGCTTTTATGTCTATAACCGGAAGACCGAAATTCTACCGCGTTGTTAAGCTTTTGTTGCGTAGTTTTATGTAGTAGGTATATTGTTAAACTATTTCTCCCTCATGCAGTGCTCCACTTCTCCAAGATTTATTTCGTATTTCGTGTCCCTTATGCGGTGAGTTTATGAACCTCTCGGGATCATCATTTCCCCACTCTTCAAAAACCTCAGAGCAGACTCGGAAAACGAATCATGACACGAAATTCCATTTAGGCTCTGACCTGAGCTTAGTGCGCGCTCAAGAGAGTGCTAATGAAAGACGTTCACGCCAACAGACGCCATTTCTCCTGCTCCTTCCCCTCACCCTGCAATGGCATTTCCTTTCATAGCTTTCTTTCTCATTTACTAATAAAATTATGAATTCACATCCTATTTCACTTTCATTTGGACTTCAAACGGGAGGAATCCGCTCCCACCTTATCACCTCACTCAGAACCCCCTTTCCCCGACATCCCCTACCCCCATTCCACCATCCACTCCCCTCCGAACCTCCCGCCCTCCCATCCTCTTCCACGCCCATAAAAACATACCCTTCCCTCCCGCTCATCCCGCTCCGCGTCTCTTCAAACTGACAACTCCACGATTCCCTTCACATCCTTTGTGTATCCTCCCCATCCCCGAAAACCCCTCTTTATTTCGTCATTCATTTATTTATCCCGCCACACTCCAATTTTCTGCGCGCATTTTTCCCCCTTGGTGGAGGCTACTGACGTCATCTTACCACACCCTTCTATTACCCATCTCGTTTCCACTAGGGCCGTATCCAGCCTCTTCCCTCATCCACGGAGTCCTATCATGTACAGCCTTCCTCTCCGCCCAGGACTCATGTGATAGCTAACGTTCCCTGGTCCCCCCTCGTCATTATTTCTGGCAAAATAATGTACGAAAACTTTCTGCATCGTAGCTGACTTACCTTGAATCAATAAACTAGCTGGGCTAAATCCATTGTACCTTGGTCACTTTTTTCTTAAAAAAGGATATATCACACACACACAAATAAATATATATATATAATATATAGAGATATATAGTAAATATATATATATATATATATTAAATAGAGATATATAGTAAATATAGAAATATATAATAAATAGAGTTCTGTTCCTAATTCCTCTTGAGAAAGGTGGTTGGAGCACCGAAAATTCGAGTACCAGTGAGTCCCTCTTTTGTGTGTTTTGGTTTCTGTGTTTGCTATGACTATCAGTGAAAAAAAAAATATATATATATATATATATATATATATATATATATATATATATATATATATATATATATATATATATATATATATATATATATATATATATATGAGTATTTTTAAAGGTCGTTGTGTACATAAATGTATACATGTTCGATGGTTGTTTAAACACTCGTCGAATTTGGGAGACATTTTCAAGTTGACAAAACCACCTGCGAGCACACCTGTCTGTTCCCCGCCCCTGTCCGCACCATGCAACCACCCATGCTGCAAATGCTGCCATCTTCAAAGCCCAGCCACCTTCCTCACTACCAATTCCAAATCCAATGCTACCTGCACCTCAAAAACATAATATACCAACTCTCCTGTAAATTATGCCCTGCCTTCTACGTGGGTGAATGCACCACCACTCTTTCCCTCCGCATGATAATCCACCGCTACTCCAACAAATTCCCCATCTTCCATAGTTGTCCTATCCTTATTCCCACTAATTCTCACGACCAGTCTTTTACTGCTCCTCTGTTTCGGTGATGGGAATCCTTCCCAAATCATCAAGCAGCATAGATGCTACGAGGGTCATCCGGAAAGTAGTACCCGTTCGTGAAATAAAGACACAAAAGTTAACATTAACAAACATAAAAAAATTTATTTGAAAGAGGATACTTTAAACTACTTCTCAACATAATCTCCAAGCAAATTAAGGCATTTGTCATAACGTGTGACAAGTTTCTGTATTCCTGCTGCATAGTCCTTCGCCGCCAGCTCATAGAGATACAGGGTCACTCCTTCTTTAAGTTCTTCATCGCTGTCAAATCTTTTTCCTGCCAAAAAGTCTTTGAGCTTTGTAAAGAGATGAAAATCTGAAGGGGTCAAGTCCGGGCTATACGGTGGATGGTCGAAAGTTTCCCATTTGAATTGCTGCAAAAGTTTTTGTGTTATCCCAGCTGCATGAGGCCTGGCATTGTCATGAACGAGAATGACACCAGTAGACAATAGACCTCGCCGCCGATTTTGTATTGCCCGCCGTAATTTCTTTAATGTTTCACAATACGCATTGGCATTAATAGTGTCTCCACGGGCCATAAAATCAATAAGCAATACACCTCGTCGATCCCAGAAAATGGTTGCCATGAGTTTCCTGATGGACAGAACTGTCTTGAATTTTTTTGGTTTGTTTGGTGAATGAGCATGATGCCACTCCATTGACTATCGTTTACTCTCAGGTGATGCATAACAAACCCATGTTTCGTCACCAGTAATTATGCGAGTCAAGAAAGAGTCTCCTTCATCAGAATAACATCCCAAAAACGTCAGTGCTGCAGCCATACGCTTGGTTTTGTGCTCATCTGTAAGCATGCGAGGGACCCATCTTGCACAAATTTTTGCATAATGCAGATGGTGTTTAACAATTTCATGAACAATTGTTCGAGAAACATTGGGAAAATGCTCACAGATGTCATCAATTGTGACGCGCCGATCGTTCCTCACGAATTCGTCAACTGAGCTCACCAGTTGGTCTGTAATGACAGACGGTCTCCCCGAACGCTCATCGTCGTGTGTGTTCCCCCTCCCCATGTTGAAGTTGCGACACCACCGCCGAACAGACGACTCGTCCATTACATTGTCTCCATACACCTCCTTTAATTGGCGATGAATATCACATGGGCGAACGTTTCTTGCATTGAGGAATTTAATCACTGCCCTCACTTCACAACTGGCGGCGTTCTCAATTTTTTTAAACATTGTAAACAATCACAGAAACAACACAGGCAATGCTTGCGTCACGCAACTTGGCTCAGAGAAGGCAGACAAGCCACTGAAGCTATCTGACCTCGTCCAGCGGCTACTCGCGTCGTCAGCACTTCATGCGGCACGAACGGGTACTACTTTCCGGATGACCCTCGTACATGGCGCATACCTGGGTGCTCCAGCCACGAGGCTTGGTTCAGCCGGGAGTAACCTCCCGGGCTGAACCAAGCCCACTGAATGCATCCAATAGTCGACTACACATCCCCTTTCACCCCCTTATCCGTTTCCTATTGGTCCCTTACCCCTCCTCCCCTCACCCTGCCCCCAACCCATTCCTCTCCGCTTCTCCCCCTAGGATGGCATTCTGATGATAACAGCCACGCTGTCCTAACGTCAAAACAACAAATATGAGGGTCCTTTGCCTAGCACAATTCTTCATCTTACGTAAACTGTTCTACCTGTTGTAGTTTCTGCCTTCTTATTATAATGTTTAGCTTAGCCTTTTTCTGTCTGGAAAGTCGCCTTTGTATAACTTTTCTTTTTGTCTGGATAACCTTTGTTTTTTATATTGATTACTATCCCGTATCTATCGCACTGAATTAACAATTCACCGAGGAACCCTTGTAACCCCTTAGTTAATTGACAAATTATAGCTTGGTCATCAGCAAACCTAACTGATTTAATGAATTCCCCTCCAACTTTCATTCTTACCTCTAGTTCTTCCCATGTCTCTTTAATTATTGCCTCCACATATACGTTGAAGAGCAACGGCGATAATGGGCAACCCAACCTTACACCTCTTCCTAACACTGCCCATCCGGATTCTCCGTTCCCCGCTTGCACCTGAGCAGTCTGAGGCATGCACAGGTTGTGGATTTGCCTCCTTTCCCTCCAATCTAATCCTATTTTCTGCAATATAGTCATTAGTTTTTCCCAATAGACTCTCTCAAACGCCTTTTCGAAACCTACGTAACAGGCAAATACGTCCTGCTTTATTCTATATTCCTCTCGTTTAGTGACCTCATTACTGCAATGGCATCACGCGTGCCTCTCCCCCTTCTTAAACCCAAACTGATCATCCCCTAAGTAACCATTTATCTTGATCTCCATCCTTTTGTCCTATAAAACGTTATATTATCCATTGAGTTTATTCATCGGAGTAAATTGAAATTATTCTCTTCTATGTATTATAATTCTTCGAACCCAACTTTTCAAATCTTTTTCTCCCTCAGATAGCCTTGATGGGCAAGCAAATTTTACCCATTGTCAGCCCCCAGAGGGCAAACAGCCATAGTGTCCCTTATCCGGACATTCTGACAGTTGAGGAACCTGGCTTGATTTTCGGAGATGGGAGGAATATTCTGTGGTATTCCGTTCCTCCCTTTGGTTTGGATTTAGTGGAAATTCAATTTTCGTACACCATTAAATTTGCGATGACTAAACTTGTAACAAAAAAAATACGCGAATGACATCAGCAGACGTATATATCTTTAAACACACACTGTACCCGTGAGTCCAGGCATTTTGAAATTCATCCGTATGCGATTTGTCCCCCTTCTCAATGTATTCGCTATCATCTCCGTCCTCAGTTGGGTGAAATAAAATGTTCAAAAAATAGAAATTGAGCGACTAACACTTGTCTCACCTTCGGAAACCGAAGGTTTAATAGTTTCAGATGGAGCTCTTCGTTTGAAAAAGGCCCTACAGAGAGTGAAATTCATTCATTCCAGATTAATTAATTTAGTATCCCTTCAATCCGAAGATTATTACACAATGAACGTATCCTTTCATCCTCACCAAACCTACGCCTCTCAAGAGCCGTTCCCGTGCCTTCTCTCTTTCTCTTTTTATTTCGTCTGTCAATTATCCTTTGGTCTTCCCCTTGAAATCCTTTTGTCTATTTTCCATTCTTTGGGCCTTTTGCAGCTCCAAGCAGCATATTTATAAGGCTTCTAACCTGTTTGACTGGATTTCCGACATTCTATGTCGCCGATCCGCAAAGTACCGGGCGAATACTTTGAAGATGTATTGGGTTTCGATCAATTCTCTTTTTCCAATACTTCTCACGTTTGGCCAAGAACTACGCATCATTGAGTGTTCGTCTTTTATCATGTAGTGTCCATTTGAATCACCTTAAGCCCGTGATCATCCGATCAGTAATTACTATCGGCTCATCAATTACCCTCATTTAAGCGCAAAAATTTAAATATTTTATCTTTTTCGCCTTAGGCATAAGTCACAATCATAAACAGCATAAAGGGTCTGGACATAGACGATACCTTTTTGAAACTTTTTTCTTGAAAAACAAACAAGGTTTGAAAGTTTACAAGGGGAATAGCACGACAACCATCCAGCCTTTCTGCAAGAGTATGGTGTCCACGGCGAATGTGCTCCCCCTCTAGAGAACTTTCGTCTAAAAAATATGCTCAGTGAGTATCAATAAGTACCTCAAACTTAGTCGATGGTTAAACTACTAATTAGTTAATAACATAGCGTAAGTAAAATGAAGTTATATTGGCAGCTTTACCACGATCAGTCTTCGCTTTCATTAATAATTATCATGATATTTGGGCAATTATCGAGTATAACTTTTCATATTATGTATTAATATTATCGTGTAAAAATAGGACGAGCCTTACAAGTATATTTCTCCTTTGGGTAAATGAGGGATGTGGTAAACCATAGAGTGATGCCTCAGAGCGCCCTCAGTTTCACCGAAGCCGTTTGATTTTTTGGATGCTAGGAACTATGTCTGCTCCACCCTCACTTATCAAACCAACCTTCAGGTTGATAACTCTGGTGTATATAGTTATCAGGTTGTTAATTTCCTCTTCATACCTTTCTACATTTGGCCCATCAACCTATTCTTTTTCCACCAATTTCGCCTCCTCTTAGATTACATCATTTGCCTTTGTCCCTTTTCTCACCATCCCTAAATTCCTCCTTTCGACTACTCCCATGGAGGAGTGGTGAATTCGCTCCCCTCCCTCGTCCCAAAAACCCCATCCACCCCAGGACTTTTGAGTGGGCACACACGTCCCGGCCCCATCGTTTCTTCCGGCGAAACCTCCGAACTCTTCCGCATCCATCGACCCCTGCATCCCCTCCCCTTTCTCCAAAGCCATCTCCCACGCCTCGTCGGACGGTCGGAGGGGACCGGTAACCAACCGACAGGTCGACCACCTCGGTTCCCTCCTTCGGAGTCAGCCCCAGGGTGGGCAGGAGGGACGGGGCGGGTTTCGGGAGAGGATGACGGTCGAGAGGCGAGTGTCTCGGTGGGGCATCCGTTCGTGGACGGTCAGGGATGCCTGCGAGTGTCGGTGCGTCTCGTCTTCTTCGTGCTCCGAGTGGAAGGGGCGTGAATGAGCGGCCGGCGGAAATGAGGAAGGCGCCCACTCCGAGGGCGGTCGCCGGGGCCGATGCCGCGAGGGAGCCGAAGGCGTCCGTCTGGGCGAGAATGAAGCCACAGACCGTCGGCGGTGGCACAGATGGGTGAGGGGGATGTGTTGAGAGAAGGTTGGGCGAGCGCGGAGTGGGGGAGGTGGAAATTGAGGGCCGAAGGTGGAGTTTGCGATGGACTTCTGCTACGTGAGGAAATGTGTGGTCCGTGTTGTGGGTGGGGAGAAGATTTGAGGAGGAAATTCGCTCCAGAGAATTTGCGAAGACTAGTCGAAGGGAAGCGCTCGCTGCCCAATGTAAGGTATGATGGAGAGGAAGGAAGAGGAAGTCTCCGACGTGATAGGATAAATGAAAGCAAAGAGAGAAGAAAAATAGGAGTTTCCATTTTTTATTTTGTGGTGGAACTGCGCACGTTGTAGTTGCTCGCTTCTCTGGTAGTCTCTTATAAATAGGACTTTAAAAATCCACTTAATATAATGAACGTTATTTATATTTTTTTCTGGTTTGTAAAGAAATCGAAAAAGCATTCTATCGAATGATGCCAAGCTGCCGGAACAGTCGATGCTCATTTAATTTGGAAAGGATGACGTTTTACGATGTGCTAAGTCCCGTGCCTTGATTTTTTAATTACGACTCGATAGGATTTTTTTCATATTTTAATTAAAAAATGAAAAAAAATTCTTTCTTCTGTGATACGGCAAAACCACCGTTAATAACTTGTACGTGTAATGATAGATTGTTTAAGCATTCTCCTTTCAGAGTGGAAAAATCAAGAAATTTTGAATTTTATTGACGAAAGGAAACTAATTCTCTATGAAAACTTTTTCTATACTGCTTACTCTATTCTAGAATGCCTCGTTTGATTTGTACCGTAATGCATCATTTTTTACATTCTCCTTGAATTTGATATCCCATGGTCCTGCCTGATTCAATTTCAGTTTTACCCTCAACCTAGTTTTATCCTTTATCTTATAATAATATGTTATTCTCATATTTTTCTACCAATTTCTCACCAGGTTTAGTATTGTTAATACCTAAAAGCTGCCTACTCCACGTTAAGCATTGCTCATTGGCATCGTGTCCTTTACTAACCCTCTCATGGTAAGTCTTCAACATGTAACTCAATCAAGGTCTTAGAAAAGCTAAATACCTTTGCTAGGTTTTCAAGTGAATATTTTAATCCTTAAAATATGTATGTTTGACAAACAATCCTTATTTCATGCACATATTGAACGAATTTTCGTCTTCAGAACGTATCATTCAATCCGGTCCACCAAATGTCCATTCCGCTATTTGAGAGAACACCCTTCCAAAATTGACACAAAAATGAATGTCTACCGACGCTATAAATCTTTCAGTAGAGACACAATTTAAAGGCTGAACTCAGTTTATCCCAGAATCCTTCACTTTTTTGGCCTCTTCACCCAATTGTGCTTACGAGGCCACGATCACAATTCTTTTAATACCGAGTTTCAGAGAAACCAAGAGAAATCTATGAGACATTAGAAAGTATTACTATGCATGGTACTAAGTGGCATTTATGGTACTACGAAAAGTAAAAACGAACCGTAGGTATCGTTTCGTGTTTAATAGAATCTCCTTTCTACTTTATCTCACATCTCCTCTGTATGTTTTGGTCAAGTTTCAATGAGACATTGCGTTCCACAGGAATTATAACTGTTATTCAACTAGATAATGTACACTGTACCTACATCCATAATATTTTTTTCTATATTGGAATAAGAAACGAGAATGCAATGGATGAATGAATATATTTACGGTGTGTCATTTAAACTGTGGAATTCTTGAGCGAGGTTACTATGATCAAAATAAATATGTTCATATTTCAGTTAAACAGCTTGAAAGTCAAGGTTTTTTGTAACCCGATGGCCATCCATTAAAAGGAGGGTACGCATTGGCGTTGTGAATTGATTTCTTTAAAAATGATACAAACGGGGAATTATAAGTCAGGTATCGTCCATACCAAAGTTCTTACCTCCTGACGAGTAGCATCAATAGGTTTTCGAGGGCAAAAGCTGTGATGCAACTTTAAGATTAAAAAAATACGTAAGCCAAACATTTATGTGGTAGTACCATCGGTGGCCACGCTTTCAAAACCTACTTTTATCTCAAGAATAACAAGGAGGAGGCACTGACGTCAAAGTTAATGAAATTAATGAGCACTGTAATCAGTAAATATCCTGTATTACAAGTGGAGATAAAGGCAACACTTTAGTGATCATGAACCGAGACGATCACCATGGGATATGTTGATTTCATCCTAAAGAACTAATCATTTATACTAAGAACTTATAATCTATTAATTCATTATCTCGCTTCTAAGTTGCAAAGAGAAATCAAAGCTTGGTCGATTCTTGCGAAGACCTCTTTAACAACCGAGAACAATACTCCCTGATCCAAATAAATCCTCTTCCACCAAGGGAATTCGGCTTACCGAAATTGCACAATGGCAGCATTCCGACAGGACCGTTAGCTGCTGTTATTTGCTGACTTCGTATCACTGGCATACAAAATGATTTCTTTTTTTCAGGTCTCCACTAAATTCATTCCTAAATGTAGTATTGATAATTCCAATGTTTGAGGGAATGTATTGAATATAATTTCATCCTCAAGGAGAGGTACATTAAATTCCAGTAATATGGCCAATCTATTCACTCTTAAATGATACATCAACAAAAGCGGTGAGTACTTTTTGTTACTTGAGGATGACTCCTGCATATTTTAAGAGAGTAGTTCATCTTATGCAAGTTTGAACAAAAGAAAATTATTTTTCATAGGATAGTAAATTATATCATCAATTAGATGGGTTAGCAGTGGACTCGCCTTTTCCCTTAATCTAGTGGAAATTTTTATAAGTGACTTTAAGGGTAAAGTTTTCACCTTATACAACTCGCTAGATAAGCATGTGTGTCATTGGTTTAGAAATTTATACAGGTACTTCAAATTCAATGAAAATTTTTTTATTCAACCAAAACGAAAATATGCACTTTAAGGTAGAACGAACAGGTAGAGAATCATGTATATTTTTAGTCCTTGTTATCACCAGAAACGACAAAAACACGAGTTCCCCATTAAAAGGACACATGCGGTCACAGATTAAATTATTCCACCCGATTCCTAGCACGCTTGACCTAAAAAATTAGCCACCTTCCACGCATTAGTCCCCAGATTAGTGACAATGTCACCCCCTGAAAATGCTTATAACAGGGATATAAGAGTCATTAAATATGTAGCTTCGAAAAGTGGCTACAATCCAGCCTTATAGGTAAGATGATTCATGGGACAATGACGAAGAAAACTGTTTACGATATTTCTACCACTTCTCCCAACAGACAAAAAGCTCGAGTGATTGGTGCAATCAACCATTTTTGCAAAAGTTCTGTACTCAGCAGGTAACAATTTCACTACTGATGAATTTAAATAGAACTATACACTCTGTGAGAACTTGTAAATATGTTAAAGAATTGGGAGGATGATGATTTTGAGGGGGCAAAATGGAGTGTATAAGGCGAAGTACGTCAAGTGTGACATGTGCATAGGTCAAACAGGGAAGAGATTCAATGTTTCACCCAGGAGTCTAAATGAGTATAACAGAAGGGCTTGCAGCCAAGGATCCTTCCTCCTTAATTGCAAGACATTGGAGGGAGAAGTCACTTTGTTCTTCTTCCCGGCCAGACATACCACACCTGAAAACGAAAAGTTAGATACCTTGGAGCAGTTCGAAATCGTTCAACAGGACATGGAATGGAATCAAATGTTAATCATTGGTGTGACTTTCATCATCCCTTCACCCCTTTTAAAGTAAACCCTTAACCTCCTCCTCCCTCGCCTTCAGGTCCTCATACACCAGTATCCTGTCTAAAGTGATATACTTCCCGCCTCCCGTTTAACCTTTTATGTAAGATAATAAGATCTTCTTCCCAAAAAATATTCCCTTCCTTCCCTCTTTTCCATTTCTTCCCTTCCTTTCCCCTCGGTTCCCCAATTCAGCCTAGTTCCTTGTGTATAGTAGAGTACCCAGAAAAAAGTTTCTGTAACCCAGATACGTATGGGGTAATTACAAAACGCATTTCACCTAGCAATTAAAGTACAGTGGAAAATTAGAAACTTAAATTATTTATATTGGATAATTTTCACAAATAAGAGCCACAGTATCTGAGAGAAACGCACCTGTCATTCCTGTGGAATAATTGATTTAATTTCAGTTCCTTCGTTTATATTGTTTCATTTATGGAATATTCTAATTCAATATGCTGCCAGAAATGTTCATCCTCAGTTTTTCTTTTACGTGGCTTGATTTTTGGCTCCGGAGAAAAAGGGGACGGCATGTGGTGTGTATAAACGACAGATTTCACTTTTAATATTGATATGAAATAGTGAGAGATATGATCGAAAGAGAAATAGAATTATTTTCTATGTCCAGTAAAATTCATTTTCTTTTTTTTTGAACACGAATAATAATGCCAAAATATATCACACTATTTAATGACATGTTAATGGGTTGGTGTTTTTATTCGTTACAAAAGACATAGGTTTGGACACTCATCTGATTTCGTTACTGTACTTAACTGACAGTCAGTTACGCCAAATTATAACACAAAACTTTTCATCGATTATCTTAGATGAGAAAATGTTTTTTTCAAATACTAAAAAGGAAGAAATGTTATCATCCTAAAATCGATTACCACATTAACAAATATGCCCCTAAATATCTGAATCATCACTCAGCATCTGTAATCCTTATATCGTTGCACTGACATTCCTGGTGCATCCTCGGCAGACTTGAGTTATGAGGATTTTTCGTAAAATAGGAAATATTTCTGAAGCTGATTATTTTGGCAGAGCTGTTAATTACCTCCCGGCCAGAATTCGAATCTTCAAACTTGAAATATATTTTTTAACGGAGACGAGGAACAAAAATTTCCCGGTTCACTTTGATACCTAAGTAACGTCCGCCATAATTAGGAGTTAAGCCGCGTTTAATTGGAGCACTCCACAGGTAGGATTAATTTAAGCCGCCGCGACCCCGTCGACCGTATGGTCAAACGTCGACCAATCAGGACGCTGATACTTACTATCCCGGCGCGGAACTCAAACCTCTCGCTATCCCTCCCTCCTATCTCTCCAGCATCCCAATAGGGACGG
Source organism: Hetaerina titia (assembly GCA_037158775.1). Lineage (NCBI taxonomy): Eukaryota > Metazoa > Arthropoda > Insecta > Odonata > Calopterygidae > Hetaerina > Hetaerina titia. The sequence continues at coordinate 90,687,857 of CM073772.1, read as the reverse complement.
CCACACGCCCGGAGAGCGCTTTCAAAAGCAGGAAAGTCGTCACGGACTCCGGTGAAGATAGGCGGTGCAAACGTATACACATTTTTTTTGCGCGGCTTGATTTTCGAGATGGTGTACGGGAGAGGGATTACACGGCGGAAAGCAAAGAGTGACCGAAGGGCCCTTCCTCCCTCTCCCTCTCGTTCCCTCACAAAGAGTGGCGAAATCACCGGCAAAGGGTGAGTGGAGGCAACCGGGGGGAAGGGGACGACGTTCGGCGGAGCCCAGCGGTGGTGGCGGGGTCGTCGCGGCTGTGGTAGCGGGTCGGCGGCAAGGGTCGCAAGTCGGGAGACGAGGGAGTTCGGGGAAAAGAGGTGGGCCCGAAATTCCGTACGCTCTATTAAAATACTCGAGTGTCAGGAGGCGGGTAAGGGGGGGGAGGGGGGGCGTGGTTGCCAGGGGGGGAGGAGGGGTGGTCGCGGACATGTATCCGGAAGAGCGGACCGCAGAGTGACCGCCACGGACAGAGGAGCCTTTTTCGAGTCTCTGGAGCTGGAGGGCCACGGGCGGAGAGCGAAAGGGATTTGTTCAGGGGCATCTGTGTCGGAGGGAGGGAGTGGTTAGTTTCGTGGGGAGAGAAGGGAGTCAGGGGAGAACGCCGGTTATCCCAAGTTGCATTTTAAGGTAGACAAATAGCGACTTGACCTAATTGGTGATTGATTGGACTGAGTAGGTAAATTGGTAACTGTTTTCGTCGGGTATTTTATTTTACGTGATCCAAGAAGATCCTAGAAGGTCCAATCAGCGAATCGTGATACTAATATTATGATTTTATGGCCATATGAATAGTTATCCGAAAAGAAAACTTAGTGATGGAGTTGTAAAGTAAATTTTCTCGCGAAAATGGCGGAAATATTGCATTTACAAACAACACACACACACATTAAAGTATGAGCAATACATTTCTCATAATATTAAATTCCTTAACTCTTTTTGGTTCACTTTGTCTTGAGTGTCTATATATTTTGTTTGCTCTTTTTAACTCTTTTACTTATTGCATGAAAATAGGCTTGCAAATGTCCGCGTAATGAATGAGTAATGCGTATAATATTCCACCAGCAAATTTATTTTGCTGTTTTTATGAAAAAACGCATTGTTTATTTACTGAATTGAGAGATCATTTTCAATTTTATATATCCTAAAAGTGATTTGAATATTTCAAATATTTACTTCGTTTGAGGTTCAGAACCTTACAAATATATTTGTGAAATTATTTCTTCCAATACTAGCAACATAGTTCTTTGAAATTTCTGGCTTGATGATTCCTAATATTAGGTATTGAATTATTTGAAGATAGTAAATATTTAACAATTCCTTTCAAGAGGTTTGACAAGTACTACATATATTCAAGGGAATTTCACCACCCGCAATTGAACAGTAATTTTGTTGAAAAATCATAAAGTTGTCCAAATGATTCCCTATGCGATGAGGATTATCTTAATTATTATTAGGTAATCTACCGGTTAAGGTAGGTTTTTGGATGGACACAACTATCAAATAAACATTTTGTGACTCCCCACCTATCAAACTAATCTATATCAGGTCCCTCTTCATCTCGGTGTACTTCTTTCCTCCCTTCATCCCTTCCAACATCCCTATCCTGTTCCTACCCTTACCTCGCTTGCCCAATATTCTCCCCTCTATTACCCTCTTCAACATTCCCCTACCGCTCAATACGCCTTTCATCCATTTTTCCTGCCTCCATAGGATTTCTCTCAACAAACCCCTATCCTCCCTCACCATTTCTAGTACTTCCTCATTTGTTTTCCTTTCGGTCCATTTCACCTTCTTCATTCTTCTCCACACCCACATTTCAAAAGCTTCCAATCTACGTCTATCCTCCTGTTTCAGTGACCACGTTTCCGCACCATACATAGCTACGCTCCATATCAGAGTTTTTACGAGTCTTGTCTTAACATCCCTACTCAACGTCCCCGTCATCAACTCCCTCCTCCTTGAGAAAGCCTCCTTGCCTAGCGCAATTCTTCTCCTTACGTCCCTACCACTTTGACCGTATTGGTCCAAAACACTTCCGAGACATGTAAACTTTTCTACCTGCTCTATTTTTTCCCCGCCTATTTTAATATTTAGCTTAGCCTTTTTCTTTCTGGAAAATCGCATAACCTTTGTTTTATTAATATTTATTCTCATCCCATATTTATCGCACTGAACCTCCAATTCACTCAACAATGCTTGCAACCCCTCGGCTGACTGAGCAACTAATGCTTGGTCATCAGCAAACCTAACCGATTTTACGAATTCCCCTCCGACTTTCATTCCTAACTCCAGTTCTTCCCATGCCTCTTTAATCATTTCCTCTACATATACGTTGAACAGTACCGGTGACAATGGGCAACCCTGCCTTACACCTCTTTCGAACACTGCCCATCCGGACTCTCCGTTCCCCACTCGCACCTGAGCAGTCTGAGACATGTACAGGTTGCGGATCAGTCTCCTGTCCCTCCAATCCATTCCTATTTTCTGCAATACACGCATTAATATTTCCCAATTCACTCTATCAAACGCTTTTTCGAAATCTACAAAACAGGCAAAAACGTCCTGATTGTATTCTATATTCCTCTCGACTAGTGATCTCATTACTGCAATGGCATCACGCGTACCTCTTCCTTTCCTGAACCCAAACTGATCATCCCCTAAGTAATCATTTGCCTTACTCTCTATCCTTTTGTTGATGATCCTGAGAATAACTTTAGCTGCGTGGGATATCAAACTTATTGTTCTGTAATCCTCACATGACGAAGCCTTTGCCTTTTTTGGAATAGGAACTAACACCGATCTCACAAAATCTTCCGGCCAGATTCCTTCCTCATAGATACTACGAATCAGTCCATATATGGCCTTCTTCCCACCTTTCCCTAACCATTTCAACATTTCTACAGGAATATTGTCCACCCCCACTGCCTTATTTGCTTTCATCTCCTTTAATGCCCTTTCTATTTCATCGTCGAGTATGCCTGGACCTAAGCTATCTTCTTCTACGTCATTTTCCTTTTCTATGTCTAACCTTGTCGGCCTAAGTTCTTTACCATACAGTGTTTCTATATATTCCTTCCATCTCCCTTGGATTTTTCCTGGTTCAACTATTATCTTACCCCATTTATCTTTAACTGTTAGCACAGATCTTGACTTCTTACTTCCCGATAATAACTTAACCTTGCTGTATAGAGCACCAATTTCACCCTTCTTCTGTAAACTTTCCATATCCCCGCATTGCGTTTTCCACCATTCTTCTTTTGCTTTATTTGTGGCCCTTCTCAATTTATTGTTTAACTCTTTGTACTTCATTTTGCCTAACTCTGTGTTTACATTTTTCCATTTTCTTCTCTCATCCATCTTTGCAATCATCTCATCCGTTACCCATGGTTTCCTTATCCTTTTCCCGTTAACGGTTCCTATAGTGTCTTTGGCGGCTTCCAATATCCCTTTCTTGATACATTCCCATTTTTCTTCGATAGTACTCAGTTATTTACCGTCATCCATCATTTTCTCTACAGCCTCCTGACACTCCTTCCTCGTTAATTCATTTACTGCTTCTAAATTCCATTTTTTAACCCGCCGCCCTTGCCTTATCTTCTTGAAACGAACATTACATTTCATAACAACTAAATTGTGGTCAGAGTCCGCATCCGCTCCTGGGAAACTGTGCGACTTTATCACACTGTTCCTAAACCTGTGCCTAACCATAATATAATCTAACTGACACCTTTCTGAGTCACCTGGCATTTTCCATGTATACCTACGCCTTTTGTGGTGTCTAAACCATGTGTTAGTGATGACTAACCCCTGTCTCCTGCAGAATTCAATTGCTTTCTCCCCGCGTTCATTCCTCGTGCCTAACCCATAGTCCCCCACCTCACCACCATCTCTTCCTTCGCCTACCGTCGCATTCCAATCCCCCATCACTATCAAATGTTTCCCTGCAGGAACACTCGCGATGATATCCTCTAACTCATCATACATCCTATCGACTTCTTCCTCCTTGTGGTTGCTCGGTGGCATGTATACCTGAATAATGACCAAGTTCGTCGGCTCTGCTTTAATCTCTATTCTTGGGAATCATAATTGAGGTGGTTTCCCGTTGCCTTCCTCAATAGTGTTTTTAACGTGACACCATCACTTGATGGCCGCCCCACTGGGGTCAGACGCCATTGCAGCCGCCTCACTGAGGAACAGACGCTGCGTGGACTACCTTTCGTCTGGCTCCTAACCTTCGACCTATCTGGCATGGGTGACCCTTCCAGGAGTAATTATTATTACTCCCGCCAGCACAGCTCTAGGGGTCATCGGAACACACAAGCCCTTCCACCACGACAAGGTTGTAGTCCATGGAAGGGGATTATCTTAATATAGTATCATTTTTAACAGCATTTTACGTATTTACCATGTTAAAGAATTTTATTTAGAGAATTTAAGTATCAAGTGCATTTATCTAAAGGTGAAATATTTAGCAAAATATCCAAGTAAATGCTTTAAATCCACTGGTACATTTTAAACTTTCTTTGTGATAAGTTTCAGGATTTTATTGGTTGCCATGAAAAGTAAGATGTTAATCTAATCCTGCGTACGATTTAAATGAATATTAATGTCCCGAGAGAATAATCAAGTAACAAGGTAATTTTTCTTGGCATTAGTTATATGATGACGTTTACCTTTGAGCTAAATGAAATGATGAAATTGCTTAGAAGTTCGAGATAAACAAGGTGGAAGACAGGAATAAAAATGAGGCGACTCTCATGAAGTCGGCTATCTTGAGTCAGGCGCCGCCACACTCCTAACTTTATTTTGAAGAGGAACACGTCGTTAAAATACGATTGGCCCATGTACCATCCGCTTTGGTAGGAAGTCTTAATGTGACAACAGGGGAATAATGTGCACGATAAATATTTTTAAATTCCGAAATAACAGACGATGGCATTCTCCATATCTAATGTAGAGACATTTTCAACCAGTCACAATAAGGGAGAAGAGCAGAAGAGAGTAAGATAGTTAATCCGGATTGCTATAATCATGTGTGAAGAGATGATAATGTGTAAGGAATAAGGAATCAAAGAATTTTGTGGCTAATTTAAATGGTGGGAAGGGTCTAATGAATAATTTTCATAACCATAAAGTGACATCTCATTAAGGATATTCATAGAAAGCTGAAAGTGGTAAGCGATGGAGAAGAGTGAATCGAAATTTAAAGCTCATTATTCATTAGAACTTTTGCTGAAAATGTTAACAATTCTCTTTTAGTTCCATTTAGCATCCACATTTTGGTAGCCATTCAAACGGAAATATCTTCTCTTTTATTTCAATCACATTTTCATTCATACCACGAAGGGTCTATTTTTTTGTCGATGTAGCAAACCTTTCAATTATTCTTCCTGACAAAATTAGCTATTTGCGCGGGGAGCAAAGATTTTCGGCTTCGTTGACAAAATTCATGAACCTCGTCAATTAGCATTTTGGTAGACATGGGGCTCCTAAGACACCCGGACCAATTAGTTTGGGAGAGGAATTGAGTGGGAGTAAAATGGGAATCAAAAAGAGGAAAAGGCGTAGGAGGAGGAAAAAGAAATCGCGTGTCGAAAATAGCCCACTTCTAGCATAAGGTGCCAATAGATCAAAGTTGTTACATCTCAGCTGATGATTTAAGTATTCCCTTTTCACTTCTCTTTGTACTGTAGCCAGATTCCTAGACCAGAATCCGCAATGTTGCATTAATGTCTGTACATCATTCTCATCCCAAACAGCTATGAAAACATTTTCAAGAGAAAAAAATTTTAAGCTTCATAAGTGTACTAATAGAGATAAGTAATCGAGTTATGGTTCAAGTTACGGTTTAGACTCTTGGAAACATTTTCCAATATTGCTGGCTGACCATTGCGTTATGTATATCAATTCCTATGCATTTTCTTCAAGGGAGTCGAGTGGGATACTCGAGTAGGACCTCCGATTGTTAATCGTGACCTGAGAGATATTCTTTCTGGCCACAGAAATAAACTCCGTAATTGGCACATCTCCCTCCTCTGTTTTTTTTATTCATACGTGGCGATTCCAATCGCATTTTTGGCATTTATTACCGGGATAACCCAAGTTCTTTTTGTCTACACAATCAGTTGCGAGATAAATGTTAATTAATATTTTTAATGAATGCGGGGACCGTGGCGGGATCAACTGACCTGTCGCGATTTTACTTTCAGCATCCCGAACCCATATTAGACATTCCCCCGAGGGAATCGGAAAGAATGGGGGAGAGAGTCTCCGTGGAGAGAGTGGAAAGGGCCGTTTGGTCGCGAGAGGGGGAGGGGGAAGGGAGCGCGCGGAAGGGAGAGGTTTATTCGCGCGGCAAAGAGGTCTTGATAGTTCGGCTGGAAGGAAGGAGGTGGCGCGGAGGTGGTCCATGAGCCGGGATGGCGGGACTGAAAATGGCCGGAGGAAAGGGGTGCGGGGGGGAGGGGGTTGGGAGGAGCGGCGAACCGTGTGGGGGGGGTTGGTGGAGAATAGAGAAAGGGTAGGGGGAGAGAGTGAGAGTGGCGGCGAAGTCGGGAAAGGAGGCGAGAGCGGGAGGAGGAGTGTGCAGGAGGAGGTCAAGCGTTTAACTTGGAATTACTCGCGTGTGCGGCACCCCTCAACGTCCTGTGTAATTAAACTCTGCGAATAAGTTGTCGCTGTAGCGAGGGCAACGCCATTTGGGAGGAAATAGTCGCGCGGGTGTGAGTGGGAGGCAGCGGGGAGAGGGGAGTTGGGTTGGGGGTATGCTGTGGCGGGGTGGGGGAGGAGTGAGGACGGGAAGTGATAGGAAGGGAAATAGGAAGTAAATGGGAGGAGGGGGTGTTGCACGGGAGTGTGCATTATGTCGTAAGGCAGGTTTAGGGCCTCTTCGTCTGTCCCTTATGTTAGCCTTCTCTCTATTACAAATACCGTCGCTTTTATTCCTATTGCCCCCTATCCCACTGGATAGAAGACGGGAGAGTTTGATGTGAGAGAGAAGTGCATTTAAGAGAGTAAGTCGATCGGTAGAGAAATGTCAGATGGGGGCAAATAATTATATTTTTGATGTTTCGGTCTTCGGAGGCCTAAAATATGGAACGATGGCATTTGTGGCCTCAGTTCGTGATGATTAGTTCAATAGCGCGGCATGTCATAAGGTAGGCTAAGGGCACTCTCCCTCAGTCTATTCCCTTTTACAAATAGCGTCTCAACCATTCCTATACGAGTGTATCCACTTGAAGTGCAAGAATAACCGAAGAAGATGATGCAAAGAAAAGCGTTTGATCCACCATATGTATAGATTGTTAGGATATTCTTAAAAAGTTATCCTCACTGATAATTACTAATAATTGACCCTTTTCCTGTAGCTTTTACTCTTTTACAGAAATTGTATGTCTTGCATTGATTTTTGAATGCTCAAAACACGGTGCCTAAGTTCGCCTTTGCTATTCCTTTTGACTCTCTCGATTTATCTTTTCCTCACGTCTTCTCACCAACTTTTTCGCCACCCTTTGAATATGTTATCGTCTCATTTATTTTATACTGTAATCCTCTTACAATTGGTTGAGGTGCTTAAAATTTGTATTCTCGATTAGCTTGAAAATATTGCCGATGCTCGTAAAAGTTATGTGCCCAAAAATTATTAAATTTTATAAAATTAAAAGTTTTGTTTCCCAAGAAGAGGAGGGTTAAATACTGTTTGACTAATAGTCTTTTCTGAGTTTCTCAAGTCATCAATTAGCTCTGTCTTGGATCAGATATTTTGCATTCGCGTATTTTACTCTGCATTCTGGATGTCAAAGGACGTTAAACGTCCAGAATGCAGAGTAAAATACGCGAAAGCAAAATATCTGATATATCTCATAAAAAGACTAACAAAAGGGTATGGCTAAGCCTGTATGTTAAGCACATACCTTTTTAATTCCAAACATACCCCAACAGCTCTCAAAAAATATTTTTAATGCATTTGATGGTCCATAATGATTTTATCTTTTCCAAAATTACCTCATTCTTGTACTCGTTTTTTCGGCTACAAATTTTAAAAAATTCCATTAAATATCATAACAATTGTGCCAAGAATGTGTTCGCTGCATTGTCCTTGTTAAGTACACTGTATAGATGGTACTTCGATATCGTTATATTTTCATTATGGCCTCAGCATCTAAAGATAGAAGATTTTCAATTTATTGTTATTATTGGTATTCTGCCATCTAATATACTCGTTTAGTTGATGTTTTCCCGATGAATTTTTCGTGCACTCTCGGTCCAAAATGTTTGCATTAAATATCTTTGTTTGGTGGCATCGACTTAAACTCATCTCGTTTCTCTTCTAATGATGACTCAGTAGTTCACATTTCTATTGGATTATTTCCAAATGTTTTGGAATCAACAGAATTTAGCAGACAAACATTTTTATCTCATAAGTCCATCGCCTCATTATAATTTCTCCACCAACAGAATCTTTAATTTTCAAAATCCTCTCACCCTTTTCCATTCCAGGATTCTTCCCATTTTTCATCATCTTTCACGTTCCCCTCCCTCATTCTTTCTGTTTTCCTGCCAGTTTCTTCTTCTCTTTCATCTTCACCAATCCATTGAATTTTTCTTTTGTCCTGGGCAATACATACACTCCCCTATAATTAAGAAACCATAATAGTGAATTGATTCTTCATTCTTTTACCTTCAATCCATTCTAATTTCCACCTTAGGGTATATGCTCGTGATTTTCATTTATGTTTACTCAGTTGGGCTAGCTTAGAGCATTATGTCAACCTTATGCTATCATGTTTTCTGTTCAATTCGCTGGCTGTTGTCGTCCCGTTTTCGACCATTTAAAAGATAATTTTCCAGATATGAGAGAATTAATACATTATTTCAAGCATGATATTCCATATTTTTGGAAAGTATCGTTCACATCTTGCAATTTTTGTTAACATTGGCGGGACCTGAAATTGTATCAAAATTCTTTTCAAGCTGACTAAATACTAAAATTTTGAATCATACATACATCGTACAATAGATATGGAGCCTATGTTTATTTGTGACAAAATGCAGATTATTTCTTGATACGAGTGCACTCACATGAATGCTACGTACAAATAAGGTTGCGACTGAACCACTTAACCAAGCACGCCAAGGTTGTACAACATGGAGCATAAAAGTACTGCAGTACGCCACCTTTAGAGAAAAGCTTAAGAGGATAATCTTATACAAGCGAAATGGCTGACAGAAGCATTCGATGATGTAAATATATTGGGTATTTATTGACCACTTAATTTCGTACTATCGTAGCTATCATTCGTTTTTATCTTAGACCAAACTGTCACGTAGTATATACAGTAGAAAACAGATGGCATGTAGACGGAGCTGTTTTCCCTCATCTACATAGTCTACTTCTAGATAATACATAGTTACTGCCAAAAATACAATGACGAAAATGTCTATATTAGCTATCGCTTATTTTGATTCTGATTTTGATTAAGTAGCTATTCATTTTGTTTAACATTTGGAATCAGTATGAAGTTAATTCACACACTCGTGTATGCCCCTTATGCGTCACTTAATATTTTAATACCCTTTATTAGACATGAGCTATATGAGTTCATAACGCCATATTATGCATGCAAATCTGTTAAAAATTAATTAATATTTTTATTTCATGAAACTTCTGCCGATTTTATGGCTTTGATCGGTTTTATATTGCAAGTTAGAGTGGATCTTCAGTATGAGAAAACATTTCTGTACTTTTCCACAATTTTATTGGTAACGCATAGCACGTTACCGATAAACTTGTGGAAAAAGGGCAAATTTTTTTCTCATAATGACGAACTTGCGTTACATGTCGAGTAAATCCATTAAATTCACATCTTCATTTCGGAAGTTAATCATTATCAAAGCGTTATCGTCCACCTATGGTGTCATCATATTCATTTTACCCTGTAACTTACCCTTACTCAGACCGGTGCTCATCATGGTGTAGTTTTCAATCTATTGAAACCGTTAAAAAATCTAATTGCCAATTGTCTTAGTATATTCCTCAGCATGGAAACATGCAATATTTTATTCATAACTTCTAGGCACAAGTCCTAGTTTTAAACTTTAGAATGTTTTTTCCAAGATTCAAAATCTAGGAGTGAAAAGGCGAGCTTTCATGGCTAAAAGTTATTTTGAAATATGTAGAGTGTGCTTGTCAAAGAGCCGTTTTTGTTGTAGTATCATGACACAGGTATTTACGCCCGTGATTAGATGTGATCCGACCCTGGAGGATCTAAAATGGAGAAGGTAGGGAAAATAAAAGGAGCGAGGTGAAATATTAGCGGAAAATGAATTGGCCCTGCGGAGGTGTAGCGAGGTCAAAAAAAAAAGATGAGCGGGCCTTTTTCCACGTAATCAAGCCCCTTAATAGTAATAAATAGACCTTAATTTCGGTAATTGTCCGTGTGCTATTACCGTTTATGAATCTTCGACCTCCTCCCTTCTGCCTGCCTCTCTCTAGTCCTCCCTTCCACTTTCATCTTTCCCCTCTCCTCCTCATCTCCCTTCATTTTTCCTTTTAACCCCCGTCCCTCTCACCTCCGCCCCAACCCCCTTTCTCCCCTCCACGCTCCTTCACTTGAAAAATCCTCCTCACTCTCCCAAATTATCTTTTTTCCCCACCATCTCTTCCCTTCGTCCTTTTAGAAAAAAGTCTGTTTCTCCCACCACGCGGTACATCATCCCCCCTCCCTTTCGATCTATCTCTCTCTTTCTCTCTTCCGTGAATTTCTTTCCCTCTTCCCCTCCTCTTTCCCACAAAACCCCCGAATCCTCACGTTATTCCTCGTCATCTCTCATACCTCCCGTCTCTTCCCCGCCTCCTTCCCTCCCTCCGTCCTCACTACTCCCAACCCATTTCCTTCTCCCTCCCCCAATGCAACCCACGCACCCCCCCCCCTCCGCCACCACCACGAATCCGCACTTGGAGTTTGTCGCACTTTGCTTAATCAAGCTCCCCGCGTTACGTACACTTCCCGCGCGATAACCTGGAGACGAACGGCGCAGCTTCCCTTACGCCATAATTACTCACGCGACTGGCTCAGCTGCCTGTTTAAAGTCTCGGAGAAGAATGCCTTTCGTACTGTTTTCTTTTATTTTGGCCACGGTTTTGCTCCCCTTCCTCTGAATACCTCGTCTCTCAATCTCCCCTTCACCCATTCTTATTATGCCCTTATTCATCCTCTCTTCCAGCCCTTGACTCAAGTCGCGGACGACCGAGTCGGACCCGAGCGGGGATAGGTATCTCACATCCCAATCTACTCAGACGAAGTGAAGTTAAAGCGAAAGGAAGACGGGAACGTGGATAAAAAGAATATCCCTCCCCCAAAAAGGAATCGGCGATAAGGGATGGCGAAACGATCCGCTCCGTTTTTTTTCCTCAATTAAAAATATAGGCACGAGTTTTCGTTCACAGCGTATCTTCCCGTTTCGTTCGCGGAAGTGAAGCGTGTCCTGGTTCACCCGCTATTTTACTGGTCTCCAGTTATTGCTCAAGAAAGTGATTGAGAGAAAGAGAGAGAGGGGGGAGGGTTTGGGGAATAATTCCTTACCTCGGGATTTTTCTTTTCCTGACGTTGCGGCTATATAATTGGAAAAGGTTCTTCCCGATTAAAAACGACCATCCCCGGAACATAAATGCTTATCGGCCATTTTTCTCATTTTCTAAAACTCATCTTTGTTTTAATCATTTCTCATCCGTACCTTCACTATTACCTCCGAGTGTCTCGAGTGAAACTTCGGTGGATTGCGCCAATTCGCATGTCTCCGCGAATGTCGAGTTGAACTCATCGGAGAAGTACGCCAATTGACTGGTGCAAACGGGTCTCTGATCACTCTCTCTCTCTCTCTCTCTCTCTCTCTCTCTCTCTCCTCATATTGTTTTTCAACGGAGAATTTAATGAGGAATTGAAAACAGTGCTATTTTTCACACAAACTACCAACACAGCATCATCATATACTCCTTTGTATTGATAATAAATATTAAAACATTTTTGGTTAATTTGGAGTATAGCCCAAAAGTATTCCTTAAATATTCCATAAGCCATCGATAATGGATAATGGTTTGATTCTTGTTGTTTTCACTCTTTTTTGTTTATCTCGTATCTTTTTCCAGCTAGGCTTGAAACGATAGCTGCCTAAGAAGATTAAAAATAATGCAAGCTAGAGATTGGTTTATGTCATAATTTGTCTTTCTCCTCTTGCAAAATTCCAAACTTTGAAATCAAATCATACGCTTTCTAAAACTCGCCAGTGATATTATCGTCTTTACTGCAATTTATAAATGCGATTCAAAGTCAGTCATGTTGTCAGCTTTTATTTCTAGTCCACATCATTTCAGTTGGTATCTGTTTTCACAGTATTTTAATTTATCTTTCGTCGCGTTCGTGCGCTTCATTGATCGCCTCTAATTTTACCTTGACTATTGATATTATTCCCGAAGGATTTTATGACGTTTATATTATTAATCGTGACACATATTGTAGCTTTTAATTCAACAGCTTAGGGCCAAAGAATTCATGCATGGTATGCACAGAAAAAAAACTGTTTTGAATCTCATCTCTTAAATTAAAATACAAAAAACTTAGTGAGAACTGTAAGGCCAGTCAAACCGGTAGATGCCAAGTGCCCATTACGCTTCGAAAAGAGAATTGTCCGAAATTGATCCCCCGAGATCACTGTCGTATGGAAATAATATTCTAATCAATATTCACTGAAAAACTAGAAAACAAATTGTCCTCTGTGATATTTACGCAATAATCAGCCCATGAACAAATTCCTTGTATTTGTCACGTCGATGGTCCTCTGCAAACATAATCCCGTTAATGTCTTTCGGGCCACTATCTTTGAAAAAGTTCCGTATTGGGTGGAATCCGTTGTTTTTATTTGGCAATAAGTTATCTCGTTCCTCTAAGGCTGGGCGTGCCTCAAGTAACTGCAGCCGTTTTTTCCACTCCCGTCCCCCCGACTGCGTCACCACTTATTTCCATTAGTGTTAATTATGAGATAGTGGGCAATCATTTCCCTGTTTACTCAGGTAATTCTTATTCCGCTTCTCCTGTTACCGCAGACTCGTCATCATAATCACACGGAGTCTTAGGAAGGTTCCGCGTAATGACGTTTTCGGTAAAAATAATGACCAAAGATTATGTAGGGAATTAATATCTAACCATATTACGAGAGCCTTACTTGTTATTCAAATGCAAAAAAATGACCGCGATGGTGATTTTTCAATTTTTTTATGAGAACATGATGCAAGCAAGTTTAAATATCATGTTATTGTCTAAATGGGAGGAAGTTGTTTATTAGAATGTAATTTAAATGCATTTCCAAGGAATTAAGTTTTCTCCTACTTTTCATATTTTAATATTAATGAAATGTTCTTAATATGAATAGGAGATGGTAAAGTTGGATCATGGAGCAAGTTCTTAGTTTTACTCTTTCTTTTTTCATATCTCCTCTCCGAAGCAGTAATATTTTTGCCAAATAAAAAAAATTATTGAGGTCCTTTTCGCGAAAACAGGGCGGAGAGAGATCAAATACTTTGGTGACAAATTTTTCTCCGATTATTTAATGACAGATTTTGAAATAGTTTACAATATTAATCATACTAGCAGTTTTGTATTTATAAATATGATATTGATTATACTAGCATTCTTATACTGATTTGAGCTAAATCAAACGGATTTCTTGTATAAGAACAGGTTTATGACAATTTTACTATCCTGGCTTTCTGTTTTACTTCATTTCAAGCAGCAGAAATTATGCAAGTATTTATGCAAAAGTGTGTCTCTAAATATTTTTGCGTATCGCTGCTGCAGGCTAGCCTTTCCTTAGCCCTTTTAATCGTTTCGTGTAAATTTCATCTCTTTTCCGCTAAAGTTATAGTAATAATAATGACATTATACTGCCAAGTTGGAAAATTTATGCGTCCTCTTTAAATTGGATCTTTATTTGGCCGACATCGTAAAAATATCAAGCATTTTAGAGGTTCAATTTGAATCTCATCCAAATATTTCGGCTACGCGGCAAAAATAATTTTCCGTAATTTAAATGGCCGCTTATTCATTCGAAAATTAACCAAATATTACGTTATGAGAGGAATAATGTGGTGGGATAGAGGTCAACCGAGTCATATTTTCATATCCCCTGACGCTCAAGTAGTCAGCATTGGCCTTCCAAAACGTTTTATTTTGCCATTTCGAAAAACTTGCGATATTAACGCGTGAGCCGTTTCTCCTTGCCAGTCCCCCAAAACCCCTCCCCCCCACCTTCTCCTCGCCCCTGGGATGACTATTCTTGATTCTCTTCTGCCTCCCGAAATCTTTTTAATGGCCAGGATCGTAAAGAGTGATGAGGATCCACCGTTCCTAAATGCTACTCCTTATAGCAGGAAAGGACTCCCGATTGGACATAGGCCATTGGAGCTTCGCGGATCGTAATGAAGAGATTGAGAAATGTGGAAGATGAATTAGGGACAGATGTTTCCTTTTCCTTCGAAGGCGCTCGTTTATGAAGGATTGACTGGTGGGCGTGGAGGTGTGAGACAGAATGTAGCTAAAGCAGACTTGTCTTTCGTCAAAGTGCACTGTGGGAAGCCTTTTTTTGCCGAGGTATTAAGACTTGAATTGACATAATAGACAATGGCGATACATTGCTACTTATTTACCTGTTAAAATATGCATAGGCATAAGTATGTGTGTGTGTGCGTGGCTATGTATATAAGCACACACACGCACATATTACATATATATATATTTATATATATATATATATATATATATATATATATATAATGTAAATTCACTAAATAGGAAACACAAACACAGAAACTAAAACATATAAAAGAGGGACTCACTGGTTCTCGAATTTTCGGTGGTGCAACCACCTTTCTCAAGAGGAATTAGGAACAGAACTAAATATGTATATGTATATTACTACAAAAAACTGCGGGAGATACCGCGACAGTAACATTTTGACGGAGTTGATCGAAATGAATTACAATGAAACAATTGCAGAGTGTAAAAATCATTCACCCGCAGTGTTTGAAGTTGGCTTTTTTGGCCTCGTGAAATGGAGCTTCGCACACGACTACGAATGCCTGTGACATTGTATGTACGGTATTTCGTCATAACATCTTGTTCCTCTAAAGCCCTCGAAATATCGGAGTGTAACAGGACACTTCGATATTTTAACTGGCTAAAGAACTCGACCGGGCATCGTGGGATCCGGGTTCGAATCCCGGTCTAGGGATTTTTAATATAATAGTATAATTAACAAAAATTATAACGAATGAGCGTAATTCTTGCGGTTACTTAATTACTGAATTATCGTAAATCGTTTCTCATGCATGATGAGTGCCAAAAAGGACGGTATTTTTGTATTCACTTTAAATATTTTAATAAACATGGACATTATTCATAGCGTTTACATATGCTTCATCATAGCCGATATATTAGGTACTTCACAAAAAAATGCAAATTGAAAACCTTGACTATGAGAATTTTTTGTTTTCTTTTTAGTATTAAAATGGTTTAGATAGAAAAGTTTTCCAATCGATGCTGACTTTTGAAGTCATATCACATTCTCTATAATATTAGTTTATTTTAGATTGATCCGTCAAATTCAATTTTCTGTGACTACATGTAAACTATGATCCGACGTAATATTAAAAGATTTCCAGAACATTTGATCAGCTTAATATCAGCTGTCTAAAAAATATAATAGTGCGAAAGTGGCGTCCATGTTGGTGTAACTAAGACCAACCAGATCCGATCTCTCAAATATTAACGCTATGTCAGGTGTTTGCTCTTATACGTAACCCTGTTTTAAATAAAACTTGATTGGCGTATCCTTTACAGAGAACGACATGAAAAAAGAGATGACGGTTGCCAGGAATTATTTTAGCAGCAAATAATGCCAATTAACCTTTAAACTCCTATCACTTTACTGCCTTTCCCTAAGTAAACCACTTCTAATTAGTTTTAGATTGATCAAGTGACGATAAAATGGTCATAACCATGAAATAAATAGTCTCCTGAGAAAATGGATTCATGATACAATGAAAATGGCTCATGCAGTAAATTTTTATTTGTAATTTGTGGAACAGAAAATGTCTCAGTGTCAAATAGATCTTTACAAAGATGGCTCATTATTAATTAAGGGTGGGTGAACTAAAATCGATCATTTTGTTTTCAAGGATCGAATTGTGTAAAATAATACAGAGCTTAATGATGACTGAATTAGTTGGGAAAAATTAATCAATAAGATTGATAATATAAGGAATATACGTTTTTGTTTATGTATCCCGGAATCGCAGCCTTAATTCAATTTTCAATAAACCCAAGAATAATTTTGCATGGTTTTGAACAAATTAGCTGGGAAAATATTTTGAAAAAATCCTAAACTATTGAAAGTACAGATATCCAGCTACCGTTATTCCTTACCTCCTTATTTACCTGGCTAACGGAATTCTTTACGTCCTTTCACCCACCCATAGACTTTTAGATTATAATTGAAATAATTAATCCACAATTAAATATGCTAGACTCTCACACCTAACGGAATTCTTCCCCCGATATTTTGAAACGCTCATTTTTCCAAAAAAGTAATAGGAAATGCTGATTTGATTTGTGTCCACTCGTGGATTGACAACCATGCGAGAAGGATGATGCCCAGAGGAATGCAGAGAGTGAGCGCGGGTGGGACAGGAGAAAATTCGAGCAGCGGGGAGGACGCGAGTGTGGGCCGCACAAGCAGGTGACGCGGTCCGGATGAGGGATGGAACGGGTAACCAACGTCGGATGTTCGATTAACGGAATCCCTGAGTCACCTGTTACACCTTATTTCGGAATCTCCGGTAATTGGGTTTATAGCTTTTTGCGTCTCAATGATTCATAGGGGAGATGCTACGTTGCGGCCCTCAGCGATGCGAGCCCGCTCTCCTCCCTTCCCGTCCGATCCCCCTCCCTATCCCTTCACCCCTTCGCTCGAAAACCGGGAGGCAGATGTTGCGAATCCGCGGGCAGGATTCGGCAGGAGGTGGACCGATTCCCCGACCGATGCTGGATCGGCGCCAATGGTGGCTACGTTGTTGTTGTTGACCGGCTTGTGGCCCTTGTGCGTCAACGGTTTCCCACTGCCCCCTCCTCTCTCCCCTGCGATGTCCCTTGTTCCCCCCCGCGCCTATCCTCCGAGCCGTTCTCACCCCTTGTCCCCCTCCCTACTGAAGCCCACCCTGTCGACGTTGCGCGTTCCAGTTCCTTTGGCTAGGGATGACTCACCTCAATATCTCTCTCCCTCTCTCTCTCTCTTCCTCCCCACTTCCCTTCGTCTCTTTCGAATGCGATTGGTGGGATGGTGTCCGTTTCTCAAGTCCTCGCTAGAAAAGTAATGGACGCATCTGGAATGAGTTCAGGAATTAGCGATCGGTGGAGCTGAAAGGTGGACGGTCTCTCGGAAAGCACTCTTCGCTCAAGGAGACCACATCCATATTCGCCGTTCCCCGGGGTAGTTTACGCCGCTAAGAGACCGCTCTATTTCCTATCTATTTTCCTAAGTTGCATCTCCGGCCGATGTGAAGCCGGTTAGTTACGCCAAGATTACCACTCTAATCTTAATGTTCGCTTTTCGAAATTAGATATTGCTGCTGTTAATGTTTTTTTCTGCGTTTGAATTTCATTCATATGCCCTTCAATTGATAATCTTGAGTCGGAAAAAAATATTCTTAGATGAAGTTCAGGTAATAATGCTTTAACTCTGGAAAAAACTGTTGATAATTGGAATGCTCTTTCGAGAATGTCAATAAGAATGTAATTTTAACTCTGCTCTCATTTCCTTAAGTTAATTTGACAGGACTGAAGAACCAAAGTGGTTTCTTATATTTTATTAACCATTAGGGGGATTGCGTGTATCTTAAGTTTGTACTTGTTAACTTCAATCCTTGCAAGATGGACAGACTTTGAAATCTTTTCAGAAGCAAAAGGTACTTATATTTTCAAAGATATAGCATACACGGACCCATAGATTCATTGGTGAGATATTTCAATTTCTGCCCAAACTCTGTTCCATATTAATTTGCTCCTACACAATAGAAATAGGAAAACTTAACGTTTTTGAAACATGTGAAGAGAGAAGAAGGTCGAATTTTGCGAGCAGTTTGAGTCGAATAGTTGCCTGTCTTACAAACTAATTTAAGGACGAGAAGGCAGCAGGAAGGAAGGTAAAGAGTGAGATGGTGCAAAAGAAAAAAATAGCGCACATGCGCACGGACTACACTTTTTACTATTTCGCTGAAATCCCACGCCCTTGCGATAGCCATCACCCAATTGCCCTCCCCACCGTCACGCCTTACTCGCGCCTCCGCTCCTATCCACCCCTTCTCCACCCCCGAGCATTTCCTCCACACCCTCATCCACCCTACGCGCGATCTCTTTTTGGCACGTATTTCTTCCCCGTTGCGTCTGCCGTGTGAGCTGCTGATTGCGCGCACTCCGCACGCCGATAACACGAAGCACGCCGCCCACCCCCGCTCTCCTGCCGACACACGTCACGACCTTGCCCTCGGGATCTTTACCCGTTCGCTACCAGAACGATGGAAACCTTTTCCTTCTCCGACCGGCACCATTGCCGCGGGACTGACTCTCCAGCACGAATCCCGATCTCTCTCCTGACGCACAAAACTCGATGCCGTGTAGTAATGCCTACTACTCTTTGCAGTGAGAAATATTTAATATCAGCATTGCTTGGCTATCTTTTTATTGCACTCGTAAAATCTTATCTCCTGAATAAGTTAATTTTAATGCGTTATTATTTAAAATGATATATTGCATTGTGTTTCATCTCTCAAATTTCAACGACATTTATTTTGTTCAAAATAGGGCATCTTTTCAAAAAAGGAACTTTTAGCCAACTTCACCAAGCAAAATCCCAACCCGTGATTGGGTAAAAAGAATCATATAGTATACTGATTTCAAGAACGCATAAAGTAAGTTTTCTTGTAAAATAGAAAATATATTGCTAAGCTTATAGGTCGGAAATCAATGCTCCTCAGCTCTCATTGAATTTATATGTGAAACGGGTTTTGATAGGGAACCTGTAACCAAGAAATTATCCTGGGTATTTTCAAGTGACAATTTCTCATTTTACGACACATAGTATTTCTCTCCCGAGTAAAGCTAAGCAAAAATGTGATGGGCGAAAAGGATTAATTTTAATTTGTAATTGATAACATAGAAAGGTTCTTATATATATATATATATACACACACACACACACACACACACACATATATATATATATATATATATATATATATATATATATATATATATATATATGTGTGTGTGTCTTCATTTGAAAATGCAGTGATATGTAGCTGACTATATTTTGAGTTTAAAATCACGCATAACACAAGACATTTTCGATTTCATGTCCGGCTACCTACGAGTATCATTCTCACATTTGGTAGTGAAAAACCCACCAATTATTTCTTAGCAGTGATATTGTAGCGAATTATCTGCGCGAATATTTTTAATCATCCAACCTAGAAAGAGGGCTACTTTTATTTGGAATATTTTTTGGGTTTTTGGTCTTTTTATGAGCTGAAAACCACGAAAAAATAATTCATTAATTTCATTAAACGAATGTACTGTTTTTCAACTAATGTAATAGTCGAGGTTTGCATATGTAGCATGCCTGAAGAATGATTGCAAGGAAACCTCGGTAATAGTTTTCACTTCTTGATGTCGTTCCTCCCGTTTGGTTCAACATTCACACCCCAAACAAGGTGACAGATCTCGGTTCGAGTTCGCCTCACTGCCTTTCGACGTTGTTCCCGACTCATTCCGAACCATTTCCTCCCTCCCGTCCTCCCTTACCCCGCTCACCATGCAAAGTACACCGTCTTATCGTTGCACTTTCTTCCAGCGACTACATTGCAACACTTTCCGGGCCCACGCCATTCATCACTCCCCTTCCCACCCATCCTCCGAAGCCCCGTCCTTCTCCCCTCTCGCACGTTCCCGCACCATCCCCTCTCTCCTCCCCCCACCCTCGCGCTCACCCCCAGGTGCCATAATGACCATGTATTCCCACGCTCCTCGGGCTTGCGACATGGCTTAGCACTTCCGATGTCCCGTTTACGGCGCCGGACGTTTGATGCTGTTTAATGAAGAGGTTCGTGATGAAATCAGATGTGCGGCTTGTGTAACGAGCGGTCAGTGAACCATCGCCTCGGACGAGCGCAGAAGGGTTTGTTCAAGGGGGAGGCGAGAGCACCAGGGGGCCCGTGCACAATCGGAATTTAATGGTTTTTGGTTTTGTCCTTGATAGCTCCAGAGTGAATTGATTATTATACGATAATTAGATACTATTTTCCTTGGTATGCGCCCATCGTAATTGATCCTGGGGATTTTAAACGTTTCCCAAACGTCTGGCAACACCAGAGAGTGTTTTCATCTCTTTCAAAACTGTTGCCGTCTGAATAGCGAAAATGAAACAAGTACCAATTCCAGTCGTGCAATTCTTCATGGTTTGCGCAGTATGGAAGAGAGATTACAGTGTATTTACTCTAGAAGCCGTTCCCTTCCGGGGTGGGCGAAGTCGAAAAGCACTTTGAGTCTTTCGCTCATTTTCAGCTATTTCGGGAATCTTAATCCCTTTCCACTGGTTTCCTTCATGTTACCACTTCCCTTCATAGATCTTTTTCTTCCGTCTTATTCATACGTTCTGAAATACTGTCTCTTCTTTCCTCGTCTTGGGAAGTCTTATCAACCGCATTTAGCTTAGGCTTTCCGTTTGCCCCTCCCTAGAAAACTATTTGCACATTTGACGGAGAAGAAATGATAAAATTCACTTAACATTATTTTGTAAATTGACACCATTCCGCATTCCAACATGGGTACTTTATTTCTCCCTCCACAATCTATAAATATACGACGAAACCCCCGCCCACGTGTGAAACTTTATCCTCGTTTAAGTTCCTGTATGTTCAAGCGTGGACCACTGTTACTAACGTCGTTAAAACGATATTTAATGGGAAATGAAATCAGTCTGCGAACGGCATTTTCTTTTAGATAAATGTGTTTTGGAATGCCGCGCGATTTATTTACGTGAAACCCTTAAAGTGCATTGTGTAGCAAGAATTTCCCCAGCTGAGGTAAGGGGTCGAATTTCTCTCACGGTACCTGCCATCTCTCCATCAAACTGCCTGCACCGAAGGTCATTTCACGTTCTATCCAAGGAACGAGGTCGTGCAAAGTATACGAAGAAGCAACACACATTTTTATCTTTGGTAGCTTAAAGGAATGGTAAAACAAGCCAGTCAGCAATGAGTCGTCTATTTTTACCGTTTCCTTTTAGTCATCTTTAAAAATGAAATGTTGACAATTATCCAAATAATTTAAACTTCCTGGGTTTGATGCCCTAATTAGCATTCTAATTGGCTAGACAAACGTTATGTATTAATTCGGAGTAGTAAAACTTTTGTCATACAAAAATTATGTGCAACATTTCGTCAAAAGTTTTTTTTTATTGCTCAAGCACATCCTTCATAATTTTAAAGAAACATTTCAAAAAGCTTAATATTCAGATTTATTTTAAATTAAAATGTTTTTTAATTTCAATTTTATTCAAGGTGAAAAGATGTTTACATCTATTTAATGGTGTAATGCTTCCTTACTGTCAAACATTTTTTAAACTTAATCGAATAATATTAAGGTATATTGTGGAAAAATTCACTGATGCCGAACGCTTTGGGAAGTGATTGTAACCATCATATTTTTCATCAGTTTTTTTTTAAGAAGTGAAAATTTAAGTGATATAGTTAGCCAATGAATGGTTTGAATATAAATCCAGTTTTAATTCTCAATATGTCCTGATAGGCAATAGCCTAGGTTTTAATATATTGTGTCTTTGTGATGTTTTTGTTCCGTTCGTTTTCAATTTCAATATACTCGTACATTATAAAAATATGCTGGTCTTCATTGCTTGTAAATAAATGAGATAAATAGATTTATTCCCTTATCAAATTATTGGTTCAAATGGTAGACGGTAGATTTTATCCACAACTGCTCTCAGTGGTGGAAAGCAAACGTTTTCCTAGCGCCGATCGCAACAAGTACAGATAATACCCCAGCATTCATACTCCTTGGTTCACCGTCAATGCGTAACTATGAATTCCGCTTTATAGAACTAATAATAAAGAAGTCGTCTAAAAATCTGATATTCCCACCATGTAAACAGGAAGCTAGAATTCTTGGAGAAAATTTAAGAAAAAGTAATACATTACAATTCATTCTTTCAATTTTTAAGTTTAAAACTGAATGCATTATGAAGGACATGGTCATTTCTTGATGTCTCACTGAATCTTTTATTATAGAGATTGTATTGCACAAATAAAGTAATATATCGGCTTGTGATCAACTTGAAATCTAAATTCACCCACAATGGGCGACAAAATGGTAAAATATTTAGCTCTGCCGAAAGAGTAATAGCCTAGAGATGATTTTGATTATTGGCTACATTTATAAATTCTTATGATCTTCCTTTATTAGTTGCGTGGGCCATAAAATTGAGCCAATATAATTTTAACCATACCAATCTTACCAATAAATGTCTTTACACTCGGCTTCACATCTCGCTTTTGGCATTGACTCTGATTATCCTCCAATCCCCTGATTTACCTCCCACCCCTCTTAAGAAATTTTTCCCTTAACCGGATAATTCCGTATACCCTTCAGATCTATTCAAACTTCTAAACCTCCTTCTTTTTAGGTTTGCATTCTTCAAAGCGTTAGTAGCAATAAAGAGGACGAGTGACGAAGAGGAGTTGGAGAGGGAAGGAAGGAAAGGGAGATAGGAAGGGGTGAGGGAAAGGAATGAGGAAGGAGGGAGCGACGAAGGGTTGACACGGGGGAGGAGAGAGGAAGGGGCGTGTGCTGGCGGAGAAGGAAAGGACAGAAGAGGTGGAGGTGGAGGGAGAAGAGGGTGAGAGGAGGCTCAGCGTTCGAGAGAAAGAGACGAGAGCCCGGATTAGTGTTAAGCGTGATGCTTATCTGAGAGCGAGCACAGGGCCTCCTCCCTGGCGAAGGGGTTTTTAGAGTCGAGATTGCGATGGGTAAAACCCCATTTCTCTCGTAGAGGAAAAATGTTAAAAAGCCCAAGAGTCCTAGGAGCTTGGCAAACAAAGCAGGAACATTGAAATATAGGCGTAGCGTACATTGAAAAAGTACGGACAACCCTCAAGCGCCCTCGATCTCGTGCTTCCCGTCCTCATCCCTCTCCATCCACCTTGTTCTTTTCTTTTTTTGTCCCCTTGCATTATCCCAAGCTCCCGTGCAGCCCTCCTTGTCTCTTTCCGCTTCATCCCCTGGATACATTTACGGTCCGAACGCAGGGTTCGGATCAATTGAGAATCACCGAGAGATGTCGACTTATTTCGGGAGCCCGAGTCGTGAGTCAGGATAACAAATTAATTTTGATGGAGAAAGGCATTCCTCGGGAGAAGGAAGAACGGGGGTCGCTATACACCGCGGGCCTTTGCCGAGGGACTTTTGGTTTGAATTCATTTGGCAAACAACAACAATAGAAATGGCCACTGTTACGCCGAATTTAACAAACTCGCTGAATTTAACCTGTGTACTAAAAGTCCCGTTGGGACCGCGGGGATTGGGATGGCATCCCTCGCAATATGATGCAAGTACGTATAAATAGTCGATGATATACGTGTCAAGTGCCGCGTGACCCTCATCCACCCGTCTTCTTTTTCGCATTAATTGAGTCGAATCTGATCCGCATCAATCCAACCGAGATCTTTATGCGTTTTTATTAAAATCTCTTTATCAAAGGGTAATCCGCCCTCCCCTTATCCCCACTCTTCCGAGATTTATTGAGGAATTATGCTTCACTTCTGATTCCTCGCGCCAAATCCGCCCGCGAGATCAAAAGATTTTTGCTGCTGCACGCCGACCTTCCGTCCCGGCCCCTCAGAAGCCACGCGCGCGCTCCCACACCCACTCGCGCCACACCCAGACACACAGCTCGCGGTAATTAATTCCGCCTCTTTTCAGTTCAAGTTTCCCTTCGTTCTCCCTCCTCGTCCCACTCTTCCCCTCCTCCTCTCGAAGGTTCTTTTCTTAGATCACTTTTATCCCGCCCTGGCCGAAAACGAAACTAATAATTTTTATGGACCAATTTTGAACGGGGGTCGTTGTCATTGTGAATGATATCCGGGGGTGGGAGGGCATAGTGGGGACGGAGCGTAAGGGAGTTGGGCGGATCTTGCCCCTTTCCCCAAATCTCTGAGCGCGCGTCCCGCAGAGTAAAACCGCTGCTGCCGGACTCCCTCTCTTTTCTCCTCCGCCCTGTTTTCCTTCCCCCTCCCCTCCTCCTCTTCCCTCCCCCGCTCGACCACCCCCTCCGCTCCTCTCCCTCGAGGTTGAGCGACGCGGCAGGTGAGGAAGAAAAGGCTCCCTACTCCCTTTCGCCCCGCTCTCTACCCCCACTTCTCACCCTCGTGATCTTACCACGTCCCTCCCCTTTCCCATCCCTTCTTACCCTCCCCAACTCTCCCTCCCGTTTTACTGCCACCCTCATTCCACAATCCACCCTCTCCCCGCCTCTCCCACTCAGTCCCCTCTCCTTCTCCCACATCAAACCCACCCACTTTGCCTAAGACGTATTTATAGACGCCGTGTAGCAGTTAACCGCCTCGACATCCATCCCACGTCTTGGGGACCCTCCCCCCTCCCACTTTTAATCCTCACCTTGATCTCAGCCTCCTCTCCCCCTCTATTTATCTCCCTCTCTTTGTAACTCCTAACCGTTTTCTCCTTATCCCACATCGCTACCCTTCCACATACTTCCTAAATTCCGCTGGACCGCTGTTCTTTTCGATTTCTCTCAATTCTCTGCTGTCATTTTACTGAACTGGTTGGCTTTCCTTGAGACCAACGAGGTATCACTTCAGATAATCGTGTCGTTAAACCAAAGCTATACTTGTGAAAGGCTAACGAAAGGCTAACGAAAGGAGAAAAGGATTCACAATAAGTTACCGGAGCTTTTTAATGAGGTTCCATAATTAAGCCCAACGTTCATCTACCTGTCCTCTCGATTGATACAAAATGAAGGCCACGCGCCGGATAAGCAGGAGTTTGTTTTTGAATGTTATCTTATTCTCTTTTTCTATTAATCAGGAAAATGATTCCGTGTCATTGAACATAAGTGTGCGCATCCTGGTTTCCATTATCTTTTTAGAATCTTATAAAATACCCAATAATATATGAGTGAGAATGATGGTTCACTGAGTTAAATTTATCAGAATCAATGAAAATGCAGCTCTCTATGAGAATTTCCAGTGCTACAGTTTCACTTCGTCTTCAAACGTACGTTCTTCTAGACTGACACGTCGTACACATTAAGGCTAATTGTAAACATACATGTAAATGGGTATAACCATCTTGCAATCCAGAGCATAAAAGATGAAATGGCTTTCACCCTGGATTTCATGAGTTTCTTATTTTTGTCATGATGCATGCTCATTTAGTAAGAAATTAAAATCAATTTAAAAGGTAATATTTATTAAATTAATACTCTTTTTGGTTTTCGCACTAAATTTTAAATATCTAGGGGCATTGTCATTTTCAAGATTCAATCAAAGTCGAAACCAGATCTTTCGGTTTTCATGAAATATTCGTGTGAAACTAGCGGTTATTTGATTTCATGAATACGAAGTATAGGCATTATTATTTTCACTAATGTACTACTGTACTACTTCCTCTATTTCGCTCTCTTTCATATTTCTGGTCTTCTTTGCTAAGATCTCGGACCTTTCACTTATTATAGTGAAAAAATACCACGGTTTTGTTAATCATATCGGTAGCTGAATTGATTTTACAGAAACATAATTGTCTATACGTTTACCCTTCTTCGACATGATAAGTAAGTTAACTAAGTTAGCTTTTAATACCTGCTAAAAATTCTCATAGCAAAAACTCTCGATTCCGCTAATCGGTAGGTATACAATCCCAATTCTCATTTTTCAGTTAGTCATACTGCAGTGTTTTGTGTTTTTCATCGCAGTAAATGTATTCATAAAATGGACAGAAATACTAATTTTTGCAAAAATGGATTTCGGATTGAAAGGTATGACTTTATAAATTATATCGTAGCTTTTGATGCCTCTGGTGTATTATTGTCAAAAATGTAGGTACTTGCGATGCTTCTTATAAGCTTGTTCCGTCATATAATTAGGATCACTCTAAAATTATTGCTGCTATTTCACTATCCACAGTGGCATTCCTTCCCTTTGTGAAAAAACGAAGCTATACATTTGAAACATAAATACAAGTAATTCCTGGATCAATCCAAATCGATAATATATGGTTATTAAATGCGTAATATTGGATTAACCGTTCCAATTCCTACTCTGATTCTTGTAAGCAAAAAATGAGCAACTCATGATTTGTAACCTACTCGTAAAAACTCTGATATGGAGCGTAGCTACTATGTATGGTATGTACGGCGCGGGAACGTGGTCGCTGAAGCAGGAGGATAGACGTAGATTGGAGGCTTTTGAAATGTGGGTGTGGAGAAGAATGGAGAAGGTGAAATAGACCGAAAGGGAAACAAATGAGGAAGTACTAGGGAAGGTGGGTGAGGAGAGGGGGTTGTTGGGAGATATCCTATGGAGGCGGGAAAAATGGATGAAAGGCGTATTGAGCGGCAGGAGCAGGATAGGGATGTTGGACGGGATGAAGGGAGGAAAAAAGTACATAGAGATGAAGAGAGACCTGATGTAGAGTAGGTTGCTGGATTAGGTTTTGTTTGGAGTCACAAGATATTTATTTGATAGTTTTGCCCATCTAACAAACTACCTTAACCGGTAGATTACCTAATAATAACTTGTAACCTAGTTGTAGATTGTTCTTTTTTTCTTTAACCAATTTTCATGTTTAAAATTGGTCAGTGTATTGCTCACTCAGTACTTTATGCCTAATGATGTATGCTAATATAAATTAATATACTTGAAGAAGGTATAAATTGCGATAAATCGGTTAGTATAATTTTTAAAATATACTTTGTCAGGTGGTAAAATGACTTAACCCCATTTAGGCATGCATCAAAAACATGCCAAAAGTATTTATAAATTAAATTATCTGTATTCCTGTAGCTAATAGAAAATATTAGACGAAAAATGTTGAGCCTGTATAATTATATTAATTATTACAGTTTTTTTCAAGTTTTAACAAACACCTAAATTGACGCATACATCATATAATTTAAAATGCCGTAAATCAAGTTGGGTAACATTCACTCATCAAAAAATAAATTGATTCTTTTATCTGAACTCTCGTTTTCGAAATCCTAATTCCACGACTGATCAATTGTCATTGATTGAACACAATATGCACACTTAACCCCATGCTTTGAATCCCTGTTCTAGCGCGAAAAAGGAGCGAATTCATTCTCGTTGCCGGAAGAAATGGTCCGTTGACGAAAGAGGGATCATTTCTCTTCCTCCTTCGTGACATTTCGTTCGCATTCTTGAAATTTTTTCCTCGCATTTGCTCGATGGAACTTTTTCAATCAAAGGGAAAGAAAGAGGCAACGAGGAGGCAGAGGGCGAAGAGGTCTCGGGCACGGGAGTTGGAGGAAGGGGAAACGCGCGGGACAGGGTGGAGGTGGTACAAGGCAGAAGAGGGATCGGGAGGTGGGGGGGGGGAGCGTATAGAAGTTTAATCACTCTTAAAAGTAATGGCCGCAGCGGTTGGGACCTCATCAGGGGTTGACAGGCGGTTGTTGGGCGGTGAGGGGCCCTGGCGGGGGTTTCTGGGAGAGAGTGGAAGTGGGGAGGGTTCAAAAAGAGTGGCGGGAAAGGGGCGAGAAGAGGTATATTCGAAGTGCTGGCGGCCGAAGAAGAGTAGCGACGGGCCCGGGAGAGATAGGGGTGGGGGGAGAGTCGAGCAGGAAGGCCACAATCAAATTGAGAGCGTGTTTATTTGACGGCCTGGCGAGGTTAACGGGAGCGGGAGATCCGGATGTGGGGGGAGGGTGATGTTGAAAGGATAGGTCGCGAGGGAGGGGAGCAGTGAGACCCTCCCCCGCCCCGCTCAAACCCCGACTACTCCCTGAGCTTTCCCCGAACGCACACCCTCGTTCTCCCCCCGAAATATTTCTTTCAGACCTCCTCCCAGCGCCTTCCCCCTTACCAAACTCCGCCCGAAACACTTCTTCTTTCTTCCTCGTTCTCTCACAGTCTTCCTCCTTTCCTTCTCCTGTCCCTAAGTCCTCGTCCTCTTCCCGACGTCCGTGTCCCCTGACTCCCACCACACCCAGACCCCCTCTCCTTCCGTTAGCCCCCCTCGAACTATTCCCCCCTGCACCTTCCCCTTCCCACCCCATCGCTGCCGTTTGCACTAATTGAAGAATCGCGCTGCGTAAAATTAGAGAACGCCGACTCCCGACGCTTTAATGAAAAGTTCTCTCTCCTTCGGAAAGCGGCGGAGGAGATTGGAGGGGGCGTAGTAGGGGTGCGGGGGTTGGAGAGAGGGAAAAGGGGCAAAGGGTACTGCGTCGGATGGAGGATGGGTGGTCTCCGCCGCCGCTGCCGAGGACTCGATGCTTGTGAAAACCGCTCGCCTCCCTCTCCCGCCCCCTCTCCCACGCCCACTTCGAACCCTTCATTCCTCGACCCACCTCCCGATCTCTCTCTCTCGCCTCCTCTCTCTTGCCCCTCAGTCCCCGCCGCTTCCTCCACATCAGTTCCATTTCTTTACTATCTTCTTCACTTTCTCTGTCTCTCTCTCTCCGTCTCTTAACTCACTCACTTCATCCCTCCTCTTTCCTCGCCCTATCCCTCATTTCCTTCCCGTGTGTTCAACCACTTTTCTTTCTCCGTGGGCGGCAATAGAGTGGAGTGTGAGAGGGTGGTGTACGGGGTTGAGGGGTGGAAGCGTGAGGTGCCTTCCGAAAGGGCAAACCTCGACTTCATTTCAGCCTGCTTGGGTGTTGGGTAAGGGGGCGGGTGGAAGGTAGTGGGTGGGTGGTTCGGTGGTTCGGGGGGAGGGGAGGTTCCGTACCAGAGAATGGTGGAGGGTTCGAATAAAAAAAATAAGGTGGCGGGAAAGTGAGTTTCGCGAGGTTTTCGAACGACGGAGCGAAATTCTGAAGCCGAAGGAAGTTTTAAGACGAGGATCTTTCATTCCAAACCTTCTCCCTCAACTCTCGCCCTCTCTCTCTCTTTCTCGATTTCTCTCACCCTCTATTCCCCGAGTACATATGTAAGTATGCGTATGTGCGATTTTCGAAATGTCCATGTGCACCCAGTTTGTACATACATATAGACAGCCTCCTGCTCTTTCTCCCTCCTCTGAGGGCTCCGCTTTCCCGCCCGCCAATCCAATAACTCTCCCCCAGTCTCCTCCATCTCTTCCTGTTTTATCACGGCTCAAACCCTTTTCTAAAACTTCCTTTTCCATCCCCCGGCACCACCATTTCCCTTTCAATTTCTGGCCATATATACGCGTCTGTCTTTGTCTTCCTCCCTCTCTGTCTCTCTTTCAGGCCTCACTCTCTCTCTTTCTCTCCTTTCCTCTCACAATCCGCGAGGGAACAAGGGGTCCGGAAACCTCTCCTGTGAAAATCAAAGGCCGACGATTATTCCAAATTTTAAACGGTTGGCTTGATCCGCCCCACCACACTCGCTCCTCCTCCTCCTCCCCTGAGTCCTCCACCCTCCCCTGGCTTGGTCATTAATCGCACAAATAAAAACCAATTAAATGCCGTTAATTTTCGAAACGCGGAATGGGATCTATTAGTTTGAAGGGGTGTTCCCAAGGACCCACCACTCTCCCGCCTCGAGGCGTCGAAAAGGTTCGTTAATTCCAGCGCGCCGAGTGATTTCGAACAATGGGGTTGGTATTGGTGAATTGATCAATCATTGCGTTTGATTAAGAGTTGACTTAATAATTAGTGCCTGGGTTGAATTGTCATTAGCCTCGGGGTATATTAAATGAACTACTTTCCAAATTTCACAAATAACTTGCTTTGATTTGTAATCCATGGCGATGTTCATTTTTGTCACTGGTGGAGAACATGAAACATTTGTAAAAAATTGGTCAAGGTTCAACTGAATTTAAATTATGCTTTTTTGAAATAGTGACTTTTGAAAAATAAGTTGAGTTTCCCTGCAATATTTATTATATAACGGGAATAATAATTTTTTCCAGCTTTCACATTTGATCCAACTCGCGTACATCCACTTCTGCAGGAATATTAAAGAAAAACTAATGTCCAGTAAAAGATATAACTAAAAGAATAAATTTAGGTTCAATTAAATATAACTTAATGATGCCAATTACCATATATATATATATATATATATATATATATATAAACCATAAACACAGTAATCAACCCGAAGGTCGGTTTAGTAGGTGATGGTAGAGCTCACCCATGTACCAAGCCCAACGGCGTGTGAATATTCAAACATCAGGGTAGGGGGGCCAGTTCCTTTCCCTGTGCCGGTTATGGTTCCCCAGGAAGATCTGGTACCCGAAAAATCAACTAGCTTGGGTGGAGCTGCAGGTGCCCAAAGTGCCTTGCCCGGGAATCGAACCCGGGACCCTCCGGTCAGTAGTCCAACGCTCTACCCACTAGACCACCGCGACCCGCATATATATATATATATATATATATATATATATTCGGAATTTGCAAATTAATTAAAAATTAACCGCTTAGCGCCATTCAACCCTGTTCGCGTCGGTAGCAATAGCTTCAATTCACTCTTGGAAAATCGTACAATTTTGTTCATTTGGATACTATTTTCGTTTTCTAGTTATTGTTCCGATTAATGGATAAATTCATGGCAGACTATTATTTTTTGGAAAAAATAGCTATATGACAATGAAACTATTCCTTTGAACCAACATAGACAGATATCTAGGTAACATTGCCTCGCCCATTTAGATAGTCATTGAGATACACAGTTCCAACGTTGATAGTAGTGGAAGAATTCCATAATAAAGCAGGGATATAGCCGTAGATAGTCTTTATTTTGTAGGTTGACGCATTCGACTATTTTTTGACAAATTTCGGATTCCTTTCACGCGTTCATTTGCCCGTGTGGAAGTAGGCCACCCGCTACTAGTTCACGCAGTGTCACCGCTCCGTCGTAGAACAAGACTGAGAGAATGCTAAAAAGAAGAAAATAGAAATTATAGCAATAAACGAGGAAAAAGAAATAAACACGCTCTCGTGCATATTTGGGCCATTTACATCTGAGTGTATGTGTGTGTGTTTTCTTGTTTCCACCGAGAGTTTCCTCCATCGGCGGGCACGTGGGTTTGGCTCCCTCCATCTCTCTTAGCAGTCGACAACTGACGTCTTGGTTAACTCAAAAATCTCCGTCCTCCTGCCGAAGTACTCTCCCCACTTCCCCCTCCCACTTCTCCCCCTCCAAACCACGGCTTTCCTCTGCTTTTCCCGAGTGCGGCCTCTGACACACACCCTCCCTCCAATCCACGGATCCTCCGCCTCCTAGGCCAAAGACTTGCGAGTGAGACTTGGAGCTTACCCTCCATTCCAACGACCCCCCCCCGTACACACGCCACCCTCCGGCCCCGCGGACGCTCCCGCTTCCCTGGTCCCCTCTCCGCCGAAACCCTCCTCGCGGCCCTCGTCTTCCGGCCTCCTTGCGCTAACCAAGTCATTAGCATTCTCCTCGGCCGTCTCAGGTCTTGTTTCTTTTGACGCTAAAGGTGTATTTACCGAGCCTCTTTCCCCCTTTATTTTCTCCCTGCAAACACATCATTAGTATGTTCCCGGCGGAGTAAAACTTATTTTCGGAATAAAAAAAAAGATCGCGGGCGAATATAAATAATATCCGTCCCGATAGGCATCGCAAAAGATGGAAATATTTTAACCCCGCTGGCGTGGACTAACGACCCTGCTTTTTGGGTGTCATTGCTATTTCCCCAGTCAAGCATTTTGGTAAGTGAACGCAAGGCCGTTTCTCTATCCGAAATCTTAAGCGACATGAAGTTCTCGTGCATTTCTTGTGCCACGTCAAATTCACCAATGCTGGTATCAAATATCAAATTATGATGTAATTATACAACAATTAAAACTGAATTATTCAATATATATATACGGGAAATTACATCACACAGTTGTTACACATATATGCATGTTAATGTTGCATAACTAATGAAAATAGAAATTAAGCATTTTGATAGCATCTAAAGTAATTACTCTCGAAAATAAATTTTCCTAATACTTTTGTTCAAGATAACTTTCTACTTACATGCTGGGTCAGGTCAAAACTAAAAAATAACTATGAGTAAAACGCTAAAACTAGATTAAATGATTAATACAACCGAAGGGAGAAATATTAGGGAGAGATATCATGATCAAACGAAATTTCAGGAATGAATGAAAGAAGTATAGGAATTCCATATACTAAACATATTTACGCGATTAAATTAATATCATTTTAATTTAGTTAAAGTTGCAAACCATCTTTTTCCATTTTGCGAACTTAAAATATGTCTTTGGTCAAATATCCCCGGACGAGTTTCACTCCCACCTTAACCCGAGCATACCGCTCGGTTTTATCTTCACGCCGAGATCGCTCGAGTCGCGGAATGGCAAACTTAACAGAGAATTCAATATAAAGGGAATGAGATACCTTCTCCATCTCCGAAACTGTCTCTTCACCCCCGCCCCTACGCCCCCTACTCCTTCTCCCCACTCCTCCGGACGCCACTTCCTTCACTTTCAACCGTACTCGCGATTCCTCCCCAAGTCCCCGACTCCTTCTCTCTCTCTCACTGTCATCAAACTCTCACTCCTCCACCCACTCCTCCATACCCATCCATTCACCCATACTACCCTCACCCCTGCCACAACCTCCACCCACTTCTTAATTCCGCCCAGACCGGTCCTTCATCACGAAAACCCACCCTACCCCCTTTATATTCCGTCGTCCTCACCGAACTCTTTACTTTCCTCCCCTCCCCCCACCCCCGCCTCGGCCCCCACGCCCTCCTCCCACACCCCCTTCCCTGCCTTCCCTCCCTCCTTCCCGCTCATCCATCTCCGCGTTAAGTCTTTCCCGCCTCTTCAACCCCTCTTCCTCCTCCTCCTCCAGACATACCCCCTTTTCGACATCGCGAACTTCACCCCGCCCCCCCTCTTCGCCAATTCCTCTCCTCCCCGGCGGATTTTGAACCCCTTCGCCCGAAAGTACCTCAGCTCCCGTTCCATTCTCCCTCGACCTCCCTGCCCGCCACACCGCAGACTTCCAGGGGCAACAATCAAGGGCCTTCCCCCCTCAACTTTTCAAACCTCTTGCCCCTCTTAACCCGCTCCTCCCCTCTTTTTTTCTGGTCCTTCAAAACGTCGCGCGAGACCGCATCTTCTCCCCCCACCATCCTCCCGCCGCTTCCTTCCCTGCCGCCGCACCACGGTCCTCCCTCGCCTCCTTTCCCTTCCCTCTCTCCTTTTTCAACCTCCTCTCTTTGCGCTCCCTGTCACTCATATTCCGTTTGACCCTCCCCCCACGGTTTCTCCAGCCGCACACTTCTCCCAGGATGCTCGATCCTCCCGCCGGCTGACACCCGCCCGTTTCCCCTCCCGCCCTCCGTCATCTTCTTCCGCCCTCGCAGCGTCTTTTATTTACAGGGAGGGTCGCGACAAGATGGTTGGTAAAGGGGAGGAGCTGGGGGCAGTTCTCACTTCCTCCTTCCCTCTCTTTCCCTCTCCAGCCCGAGCAGTGGTGTCATCAATGCGCCAACAGCATTTGACGGTCATTTCAATTTGTCCCACTCGCTCTCCTCCAGAGTTCCCTTACTCCCTCCCAAACGCCACCTACCCGACTCCCCCTCCCTTCCGTCCGACATGCCTCTCCTCTCAGTCTTCCCAGTGCCACATCTCTCCCCATCCCATCCCCTTTCTCTTCCTTCTCGGATTCTAATCTTGGACACGTTCCACTCCAACCGTTCTCATTTCTTTGCCTGATAATTCTCTCTCCCTCCTTTTCCTCCACCTCCCTCCCGTCTTCCCTCCTAATATTTTTTCCCCTTTCCTTTTCCCCTCGTTCATTTTCGGTCGAAAGACTCACATTTTTTCCAGCGAGCAATTCAGGTAGACGCGATGGTAACTGCTCTCTATCTATCTCTCTCACACACACACAAGCACGCACTCTCTCCCCATCCACCCTCCCTCGGTCTCCTCAATACCTTCAGTAAACTTCTTGATTTCTGTCTTACTTGCCCCGTCTTCCTCTACCTCTATTTCCATTTCATTATTCCCCTCATCCGATCTTACCTTCTCAGGGCTATAATTAAAGCTGCCAACGGTGTCCACCGGGTTACGGATGATGATTTGATCTCTAGATATAAAAATTAGTTGCAAAACAAGTGTTTATATTCCATGAAGAAGCAATCGTGGGCAATAAGCGGGGGCATTCGGAAGGTGTGGCTATTGCTCGGAAGCGCAAGTACAGGATCCGGTTATTTGACGATTCGATACCGTAAATAAATATGGTTCTATGGCCTTACGCGAACCGTAACAGTTGTTTTTATAAGAATGAATGTGAGGGCAATGGAGTCGATGGAATCGCCTCGTCTGTCATAAGTTATTTTATAGTATTTATTACTATACTACGGATCAATGGAGAAAATCATCAAACATTGTTCTGAATATTGCTAGATATTTTTAACCATTTCCTATCTGTATTTTCATAAGAGATAGGCCCAAAAGGGTCTTCACGATGAAAATATTCCATAATAAAATTGCTCCTTCTTTGTTTTCGCTTGAGGGCGGGAACTATTAGTCATTTGCAACAGAGTTGCAGGATCAAATTTTAGGTTTGAAAATGAGATCGCCGAGAAAAATTTATTGGATCTTCATTTGATATATTGGTGAGTTTTACGCAAGTGCCTTAAAAATTTGTGACTAATTTCGAACTGTACGCATGGAAAATAAACAGTTTACAATATGGAAATTACTAACTGATCAAAATATAGTTTTTCTTAGATAATGCACGCATTATGATTTTTGTTGTCATCTTCCAAGGAAACAATGCTGAAATGAAAAATACATTTTTTCTCTACATTCTGCTTACATTAAAGAATGGTCTAAATATTAATTCTAAGTGATAAATATTTCTGTGCCAATTCTATTCTCAGTTGTGTTTTCTACTCCCCTATTTTCATTTGATATTCATTATCGTTTCTAGCAACCCTCTGTAGATATAATATTTAGTAGGTACCTTGAAAATGACAATCATTTCGAAATCCCGATTTTTCTCTAATTAATGTTTTTTGAAAATATAAAAAGTTGCTACTAATTTGAAAGTTAGTGAAACTTAGCCTATTAGGAATGATATTTTTCTTTCTTGCCCAATTGAAATTTTTTAAATATTTTACCCAAAAACATTATAGCTAGTTCCTAATTTTACATAGACTATACCATAACCCCGTCAATTACCATAATCAAGGTGAGAGTTTCCCTTATTTTCATCCTTTTAAACTCATTCAATAATTATTAAGAGATTAATGCAAACATAAGAAAGAAATATCCATAAATGTTGTTCCCTAATTTCATGTTGAGTGGTTTAATTTGTAAACATTGTTGTACACTGTGGTTTAAAATCCGCATTTCATGAATTATTTACATTTTCAAACTAATCTAAATGTTCTTCTCATTAACGTTCATCTTATCAAGGCCACCCTATCAGCTCATAGGGTGCTATGGAGTACGAAATTTATATTAACATTTTAGTTATTTTCACCAAGATCCTATTTCTGAAAAACGTTGTCTAATAGAAGTCCAGTTTAGTTTCTGATATCTTCCTACAATAATTTCTTGAAAAGAAAAAGCACAGGATTAAAATAGTAAATTCACTCCAGCGGCTAACGTTAAAAAAAATTACTTCGCATATACGGCCTAGTATTTTTAATTGAATATCCAGATCGGTACTAGCATCCATGGCAGGAGAAGAAGAGTGAATCAGTAGCCGTTGACTGTGCCTATACGGAGGTTATTAGCTAAAATTCTAACGCTTTTATCCCTTCGCGTCTGTCCCTCTTCCCCTTCCCTCAGCCGACTCCATTATGGGCTTTGAAAGGAGAGGGAGAAAATAGGAGAGTGTCTCCTTATTTTTTCATATTTTCTTCCTCTTCCCGAGCATTTTTGGTAGAGAAAAGCTTTGAAAGGCGGGCACCCCCGCTGCCTATAAACAGAGATCCCATGGCGTCCACATAATTGGCACGAAGACCTAATAAAGGAGCCCACAAAGCCACACACAGAGGAAGAAGGATTCTCATCTTTGCTCTCTTAGCCATCACACTATCCCTCCAACCAACGCCAATAACATCATTTCCCCCACCCACGCGCACGGAACCGGACCTCCCAACCCCCTCCCCCCCCAAAACTCCATCCGCCTCAATCTCCGCTCATCTCCCCTTCCCACACTCCTCCTCAAACCGCCCAACCCCCGTGCCCACCTTCCCATCAGGCTTCTCCGCCCACGTTCCCTACCTCCCACCCACCTCTCCCCATCTCGCCTCACCAAAAACCTCCCGAAAGGCGCAGCTCCTTCGCATTAAGCCCTCTCTCGCTGCCATATTTTATTCATGAACGTCACCCCAGAGAATTCTCTCTCTCTCTTTCCTGTACCCTTGCCCTCCCCCTCTCTCCCGTCCCGGGAGTGTTCCATTACCAATTCGAAGAAGATGCATGGCTTCGCGACCGCATCCCCCGCTATTGGTTGTCGGGGCAATCTTTAGCCGCCTACACGTAGGTACACGGGGAAACACGCCCACCCGCGTAAACACACTGCGGAGTACACTGAAGGTCCATAGGGTGGTGAGGGGAGATGGGAAGGATGCGATGACAGGGCGTAATGGGAGAGGTGAGGGAGGGACCGGACGGAACTGGGAGGGGTGTTTTCATCAATGGCCCCCGCTGCACCCATTTTTATCCGCTTTGACGTGGATTTCCTTTCCATAAATACTCGCCAGCGCGCAAGATTTTCATCGTGAAAATGACCAGGGCATATCTTCTCACGCAGACGCATCACGGTTGTCAAAATACTTGCACCGCTTACTTATGAAGTGGAATACTCTGAAACTGATACTAATAATAAAATCCATAACTGGTCTTCTTGTTTTTTTTCGTGTTTTCCCCAGAAATAGAAATGTTATGGTCTTGGGTGTGTTAACAGAGTGCCTCTATATTATTAATATTTACTAGTATTTAAGTTCCACATGACAATATGCAGTATATTGAATTCATAGGCGTCAAAAATGGATAAATAAATACATGTAAAATAGCGTATACGAATACATGAAGGGTAGAAAGAAGTATGCTGAATTGAAGAGGGGCTTACTTGGAATGCTCGATTTCAGATTGTACCTTTTTGTTAGGAGAGGCAAGTAAATGTATTTTTCTACAATTTTTTAGGCTATGTCCATCCAAAATCTTCCCTTACCGGTAGAATATCAATGAAAATAATACCAATTAATAATTTTATCTGCGCATATATTCTCAATTTAAATTTATTTTGTGAATAAAAATTATAGAATGCTAAGATGAATTGGTTAAAAAGTGAACCTGAAAACTCCTAGCGTTTTTTGATTCTCTAGCATTCTGTAGATGTTTATTGTTAAATTTGATGAATCAATGAAATACTTACAAAGTGCAGCATATACGATTTACATATATTTGCATATAAATTCATATATCAGAGACTTTGACGTACGTGCAACAGACATTTTTCGCTCCCTGAAGGGATTGGTGGGAGGTTTGAGGCTGTGATCCGGGTAAGCCAAATTTGAGTTGTCATGCGATGTCCCAAGGGTCAAATCACCAAAGTTGACACAGCACCAATGCCCGAGGTGAGACTTAAAACCGCGACCTTTGGTCAGTAATCACTGATCCAAATCCAATTTGACTGACCGGGCAGCGAATGTAATGTCACGCGTGTTCCTATATGATATATATGATATATTTGCAGCTAGCCGGGTTGGCTCTTCTGGAATGGTTGTAAAGGAACAATCGATCCAGATCAGAAAAAAATTAATAATTCTTGAGCACAATTTTATACATTTTTAGCGGTCATTCGGTTAAAAATTTTGATTTTGAGTTAACGTTTTCTCATGTGAGGTGAAACTAACTACACGATGTCCTTTTGCATTCACAGAGCTACATTAAACATTAACGTACCATTAATAATAATTGGTGAAAACTGTTGCTCATAAAGTTTACATGGTTCTGAGTACTCATATAATATGTAATGGTCAAAATGATCGCTTCAATAAGTTTAAGTCGTAAGGGACATAATGATACTCTTAAATCTTTCATTATATAATTTTTTGGTTGATCGATATTGAATTTAATATGCTTTGCTTACTCCGGTCCTTTCATGGAGGAATATATGTCTCAGTCAATGGAGATCCCTCAATAAAACCCCTTCGAGGGAAATTAACGTCTTGAGTACATTGTGCCAATATCCACCATCCCCTTCAAAGGTCCTGCCTTTCTCTTCTTTCCTCAACGCCGCCCTCACACTCGTTCTCGTCTCCCATCCCTCCTCACCCTCCTCACCAATTTGCACTCGCTTCACTCCCATCATACCCCTTCCACCCACTCACCCCTCGGATCACGTGACATCTTTGAAGCCCTCCCACACTCACTTCCATTAGCCGCTCTCTTTTTTTGGGATTAGACCAAAGGTTTTAATAATGCACGCAGAGGGAGGAGATGCAGAACGAAGGCGACGGAGATGCGAAGGAAAATGTCCCCTTCGATCATTGAGTATCTCGGACGCCATTAGGGATGAGTTGGGAGTAGGTGGAAGATGGGAAGATTGGCTGGGGGACACGGGAGGCGGGAGCCTTTGATGGTGGGAGCTGCCGGAAGGAAGGGCGGATGAGACGAGGAGGATGGAAGAAAATGTTGGATGGAAAATAAAGCTGGCGACGAAGGTAATGCCTTAATCCAGATAGACTAGGGATCACGTTTTGCAATATTGATGGTGATGGCCTTTACACAACTGACAGAAAAATTTTCATCCATATATTCAAGGGGTTTGATTCGGTTTTTCCCATTACACGGAATTTTGGAGATGCTTTCACAAGATCACTTTCAGTTCAATTCAGAAGTGGGGAGTTGAAAGTAGGTAGCTCTAAATCTTTCTTTTTTCTAAATGATAGATTTTCATCCTGAAACTTGAGGAATTAAAATAATTTTAGTTAATAGAAGTAGGGGTTTTGAATTATGGTAATTAGCTAATTAATCCATTTGAAAGGACATAGGTATATTTGATGCACAGAGTAAACTTCTTTAAGGCTGTTATTCAGTAATACGTTATTTCTTAGGGTCTATGCTTTTTAAGAGCTTAGTTTTGTTTACACAATGAGATATTTTTAACTGTTTCGTTGTCCTAGAGTCATTTTTAAAACTGATAAATGTGAACTGGTGAAGGAGAGGCGACTAACATTTTGTTGCTTCGATTATTCTGCAAATAATTACCTTTCTTTTTTTTAAACACTGCTAATCAGATTTATGAAAATTTCTGACAAAAATTATTAAAAATATATAGCTATAGCATAGTGGAAGCCATAGTGGTGTATCAATTGACAAAAGGTTTGAGGTCAAATGCAAGGTTGGTACAATGCAATACATCCATTGGCTTTTACTCGTTATGACTCAAACTGGGACTGTTATTTCTTTTGTTTGAAAACTTTATTCTGTATTATTATGCGAGTCTCAATTTCGATGAGATACATGGTTCATTGTGACGCTCTGAGGACGAAAGACGATCTGTTAAAACAGAAACCCCTTAACATCAAGATGTCGAGGGCTATAGAGAGATCCCTTCAATATATTCACCTTTCATCCTCCCTCCTCCGCTTAAACTTCCAATTTATCGTCCCCGTGCCAACATCCCTCTCACCTCTCTTCCCTTCCCCTCTTTCTTCTTTTATTTCCCTACTTTTTGGTTTTATTTTCCCATTCTCGAACGAGCGACAGCCACTTGCCTCCGATCCTTTCACGCTCCATCGGCGCACCGAACATTCCTCCGCCCTTTATCCGATTTCATCCCCTCACGCCTCCTCCTCCTCCTCCGGCGGTCTCTTTTCCTCTCCCCACCCTCCCACGTCCCCTTTTTCCCGATCCCGAAAAACCAATTCCTCTTCCTTTCCCCCACCCCTCTCCCACCACCAAAACCCTCCGCTCCATTCCGAACAGCGTCGATTTTCTCCCCCCGCCATTTCCAAACCGCCCACCCCCACCCCACTTGCCATTGCCACTTCGAAAAGACCGGAAAAAAAGAGAGAGGTTCGGCGTTCCAACAGGTGCCCTTTTTATACCATCCCCCCTTTTCCCCCATCCCACTCTTCTCTTCTCCATACCCTCTTTCTCTCTCTCTCACGTCAACCTTCCCTCTCGTTTTTTCTTTCTTTTTGTCGGATTTATTCGAATTCTCTTCATCAAAAAGAGACCTTATGATCGGATCCATGACGGTGTCTGTTGCATTGGTCTTTCTGGGAAAAAAAACCCGAGTTCCATTACATGAGGCTGGAGACTTCTGATGGCCTGTTTTGGCACTACATTTTCTTGCAATGTGTCCTCTGGAAAAGCGATCGGTGAGATGGTCCATCAAACACACCGACTTCTTAGTTTGTACTTGTGGGAGGATGTCAAAACCCAATCTGTTTTTATTCCTGCACTCTGCTCTTACAGCTCCTTTCCTGGTGAAATACTAATTCTTGAAGACGCGTTTGCCGGTGGTATCGGGGACGTTCAGCATCGGAGCCAGACGTTGTCGGTAAAAGTTTTATTCGATGTGAAAGTCATAAATATACGATCGATGATTTAGTGGTTTTGTGCATCATTCTTGCTCTTCTGAGAGTCCGAATGCTAAACATTTCTCTTTCCTTGAATTCACTGGATACACTCAGATGTGTATCCTTATTCGCAATCCGGTTCCCATTTTCGTTCCCAATACTGTAAATATTGACATAGGTCTCAACCCTAAAGCCCATCCCTTCGCCGTTAATAAGCTCAATGTCATATCAACCCTTCCATTCTTGAATCTGAAAGTAATTAACCTTCGCCCGAACCCTTTTAAGATAAAAATAATCACGTCAAACCCCTATCTTAAGTCGAGCGTTTCATCCCTCCAAACTAAAGGACCGCGCGTGAACTCTCAAGAAAGAAAACCCTCCTCCCTTTCCTTCTTCATGAATCTCAATGACCCCGGGTGAAACAACCTTTTTCCTCCTCACCAGAAGAGAACTCTTATACCCTCACCTTGGGTCTCTTCCCGTCCATTCCCTTTTGATCCCTGAACCTCCGTCGTTTCCAGATTCAGCACTCTCTCTTCTTGCATCACCTCACTCCATTGAGGGCCACTCGCACGCTATTTTCATTTCTTTCGGCTCAAATCCGTAAAATATCCATCCCTTATATTTCTCCTTCGTCGACGAAGGACGGGTGATATCGGAAAGGGTCGAAAATAAAAGACTCGAGGTAGAGGAGTGTGGGGATCAATCTTTGACCTGAAGATCGGAGGAAAAGAGGGTGGAAAAATGGTCCATGGAGAAAAAGATCGAGATATTAATGGCAGGGGGAGCGATATTCATTTTTTTATGGATTCGATTTCTGTCCGAGCACCGTCCCTCCTTTTCCCTGGATGTCTCCATCTTTCACTTGTTACCGATTAGTTGGGGTCCAGCAGGGGGAGAGAGAGAGGGAATGGTTTGACTGAATTGAGAGGCATCCGTAAAAGTCTATAATTTTGTATACGCGTGCATGTTGTTTGCGAGCGAAAATGAATGGAAACACTCCTTCGGGAGCATGTAACAAATGGTCCCCTCCACAATGCGGTCCACTTCATCTTTTATTCCCGACCGGTTGAGGTGGTGGGAAAATCGGATATTCTGACACGTTCGCCGCTCAATTCCCTCCTCCCTCTCTTTTCGGATTTGCCCTTTCGTATAAACTTCCAACTCACCCCCGGCCCATTTGGCGGCCCTTTCGCCCTCTCCTCCCCCACAACCCATCTCTACCTCTCCTCCTCCACCCTCCTCTCTCCCTTTCACGCAAACATCGAACGACCCCTTTTCAGCCATTCCCCCATCCAGTAAGCTCTCCTCGCTCGCACTCCCTCTTCGAATATTTTTTCTTCCACCGCCCACTCGGCCCTTTTCAATCCTGGCCATTTTTACAGCGTTCACCTTCCTCCTCGTCCCTCCTCTCCCAACCCACCCCTGCCTCCTTGCCTCTTTCCCTCCGAAATCATTCATGTTTGATCGCGCGCGGCGTAAGCTGCCCGCATAAAAAAGATATTTCCCAACCCCCCCTTACGGAAAAAAAGGACACAGCATTTTTATTTTCCTCCCTTATTCGAAATTGGTCACCCGGCCCTTGTTTCTGTCCGCATAAAATATTTTTACCGATGGAAATCGGACGTTTGGCGTATTTTTCCTTTCAGTCCAAATATTTGATCCAGAAATATATTTTCTCGAGAATTGAACGAGAAAAACGTTTCCCCCTATTTCCCCTCATTTGTCAGAGCCAGTGTTTTAAACCCTCAGCATGTGTAGCTTCTCAGATTCAAAATTTGTCCTTCACGCTTGAGAAAGCCTTTCATGCAACATATGATGCTTCACGGAAATATTTACCTAGGGATCTCGAGTTTGAACGTTTTTATGATCAAATTATGAATGCTATTAATGATAATTTCTTTTAATTAATTTTTATACCGAAAGTAAATGTAATTAGAATTCCATAACTCGTTTAAACAATGATCTGTAATTCTTGGTAATTTTTGCACCCTCATTTTTTTAATAATAGGTTTTTCTCTAGATGAACATAAATCTATTGCGTCACTGCTGGTGTTACTTTATAAATATTGAATGAGTAATTCCCTTTTGAGTGGACTAGATATTTTGTCTACCACTTTATTTTACTACGGATGCATGTCATTCATAAAATAGGTTGTGCTTTGTGGTATCGAAGTATGCCATGATCTAACAAATCTCGCGCAAGTAATACCTGAAGGTTATTTATGCAATTATGCAAAAAAGTCATGGGTATTGGATGAATTTTTTTATGCCATTGTTCTATTGATACAATAAAATATCTTATGTCAGTGCAGTTCTGGATAATCATAATAAACATCAAAATTGTTGGCGCGAAAAATGTTGTATTTATTAATTAATAGTGAATATTTCAAATAAGTAAGTTATTTCCCAGATTTACGATTGTCATTAAGGAGAATTTTGCTAACAAAATTTTCTAGTCACTTTATATTTGCTGCACATTAATCACCATTTGACTCTAAACTCATTATTCGCTATCCTAATTAGCCATCACTTTTTAAAATTCGCGAT
The DNA here is from genome assembly GCA_037158775.1 of Hetaerina titia. Classification (NCBI taxonomy): domain Eukaryota; kingdom Metazoa; phylum Arthropoda; class Insecta; order Odonata; family Calopterygidae; genus Hetaerina; species Hetaerina titia. The sequence continues at coordinate 90,644,379 of CM073772.1, read as the reverse complement.
CAATATCAAAATCAAATACAAAGTAAGAACTGTTATTTATACAAGCCATAGATCATTGCAACATAATTTCTTGCATATGTATACGAGGAGCTGAGTCACTTCTAATCCAACAACCAGAGGACATTATTCAGATTTATTGAATGAATCATGCATATGCATAAAAAAGGGAAATTCCTCAAAATTATACATAAAAAAATTACAATAAATAAGAAGAACATTCTAATATGTAAGGTGTAATTAAAGAATAATGTCAAATCGTTCAATTTCCATTAATTAAATTTTGGAAGTCATTTCCCTTGTACAATACACGTACGTTTTCATTCATGTTCAAATCATTCAACAAGCCTTTTACATATACCGTGTATTCACAGGAAAAATATAATGTATAACAATTGGTCAAATCAATTTTCCCACGACCACCAACGCAGTCTGTTCAAGCAGAAAAAAAAACCTCGCCCCTTCCCGGAAAATAAACGTCGAACTACTCCAAATGTGATATTACACGACATAAATTCAATCCCTGCCCTACCTCCCCGATTCTTTTTATCCCTCTTTACCGACCTCTCCCCGCGTATCCTGACTCAATAATGTCACTCCCTTTTCGGAAATCGCATAAAAAAACGTGGGTATATGTGGCGGCGGGAGGGTGGGGGAGTCGAGAAAAGGGCGCGGTCGACCCAAAAAAAAAAATACGAGAGAGCGATTCGGAAACGCATTTGCCAGCCCCATTCCCCTTTCCGTAGGTTGGTTCGGGAGAGGGGAGGGTTTCAGGATGGGAGTGGGCGCAAAGAGTGGGGTGGCGACGGAGTTTGCGAACTGGTGCGGTGGCGGTGAGGGAGGTCGGGGGAGCTGGATGGGGATGGAGTAGTAGGGCAAACTGACTGCAGTTTCCCGGTGTCCGAGGTAAAAAGAGTGGCTTCCTCTCCGGGAGTGAAGAGGTGGGCGGTTGCGTGTGCACCACTCCCGGTTGGGTGTGGGTTGGTGGAATTTTCTCTGGAGTGAGAGTGCGGCGGCAGCGGTTGAGGGATGTCGTCGGCGCCCTTCGGACAGGGAGGATGGGACTTAAATGGTGTGGGGACCTCGGGAGCGATGGGGGAAGAGGGTTCTCTTTTTGGAACTCCCTCTCTCTTCCTGCTTGGGGTGGGGGGAGTGAAGGAGGAGGGACGTATCGGTAGAGGGTGAGGGGCAGAGGGTTCTTTTTTGGACGTCAACGGCGGTGTAGGGCGGGGGTAGGGTGAAGTCCGAAGGGGTCCCGGAAAAAAGGAAAGAGGGTGGGGGAGATTGTCGGATGGACGGGGGCTTTCGGGCGGATCGGGCGCGATGGGGTGAGCACACCGGCCGGGGGGTGCGGGGGAGGGACTTGGGACGAGCCGAAGGGATTCGTTGGTGTGAGAGGGATCCGGAAGGAATGCTTCGGAAAGTGGGGATGTGGGATTTCCGGGGCAGCCTCTCGGTTAAAGTCTATTGGCTGCGGGGGCTCAACAGGTGATTTGTGTCTGGCGGGTTGCGGGGATAGGCATCGGCAGGGGGAGGAGGGGCTGGTGCGTTCGGCTGCGGCGTGGGGCGAGGAGGAATGGGAAGGAAAAAGGGCGAGCCGGGGAGGCAGCGGAGAGGAAAAGGGAAGGCGGCGAAAGGGATTCGGGAAAGTGGTGAGGGGGATCGCCGGTCGCGAGGATTTGCAGCTCCCCTTCCGACCCATCGACGGCTGCGGCGTGTTTTTTTTTAGATTCCGATTTATTTCGTTGGGGTTGATTTTTTTTACGGAATTCCTGTGGAAAGAGGGCGGGGTGTACGGTCGTGTATCGTGTGTTGCTCAATCCGAGCGAATTTTAGGTAATCGCCACGTTTTGATTGTTAAAATACCTTCTGATTTTCTTTTTAGGTCATGATTGTTATTCTCTTCTCTATGCTTAGAAGAAAGATTATATTGAACCAAAAAAAATATGTTATTTTTTAATGAAAATTGTGTCAGAATCCAAATTGAATTAAATCAAAATAAAAAAGATGGTAATCCAGGCGAGTTATTGAATTGCATGAATTATAGTGCGACGTTTTTCTCAAAGTAAAGAATTTAAAAAAAGTTTAAATCAATGTTTCGATTCTTAGAGTATCAATTGGATTATTTTAATTTTATTATGTGTTATCCTATCAGTTTGTCATCTGTACTGAAATATACTATGCATTATTATACATCTCCATCCCAAACCCTAGTTTAAACTTGACTCAGGGAGATGGTGAAGTTTTCATTATTGCCAAATAATAATTGAGAATTAAAAACTTATATTTTCTTCGCTATTCTTAAGACCTTTCTACATAGTAACCACCCAGAGCTATAAATTTCTCCCAGTTTCTTGACCTTTAGCCAAAACGGTAGGCAAAACAATCCTCTTCGTCTAATTCCAAAAGATTCAACATCTCCTTTGACAGGTTGGGCTGTATTTCCTTCTGAAAAGGAATCAGAAATCGTAGAATCAAGGGTACTGATACCTTTGCAGTTCTTCGTGAATAATTTTTCACACCCTGGCGTACTTAAGATCAGTCTCATTTATTGTACCTTTCAAATGAAGGAACTTAATCACACTGCGAGCCTATATCTCCTCCTATTAGTTACTTCAAACTACGGATTTCCAATGCAAAACAAAGCAATATTAATAGCTTTAATTAAAAAAATTTTACATTAAGATCAATTAATGTGATGAATAAATTTTATTCAGATATCTCGGTTATTTCTTATTATTAATTATCCAAAAGCGAAACCCCCACGTGCTGTGACTATTGGGCTCTCTGTCTGTCGATATTCTTAAAGTGTTCTAATTAGTGTCCGTATGCTCTTACGATTAATTTTTACAGAAATATATTGTTCAATAAAACGATCATACCTTTCGTTTCCGATTCATGAAAATTCTAAAATAACATCCTGCTCGATTAATTTTTATAAAAATATATTTTCTACTCATTGATCCTAAATATTTTGTGTGCGGTGCTCGATATAAATACGAGCGTGGCACACTCGTATAATTCGCACAAGTAACTATCCTCATTTAATCTCAAAGGAATTGTAATGGCTGCCGAAATTGGTTGTGGTTACATGATATTTATGCAAAATAATTGCTAATTGGGAGCATGATTAGTGGCATGACTGATTCAATTCAGCGAATAACTATTTTTATTCATGTGGGAAAATCTGAACGAATGGCCACCTGCAATTGAAGGCAAGGATGTGATGAATGCCATTCGCACATCTAGGAATGGGAGAGCAGGTGAGGGGAAGAGTGAGTAACGAGTCAGGTGTAATAGCCGGAGGGAGATCGGGGATCCATTCCATTGTATGCATATTGGTCTCGCTTCTCTTCCCAAACCCTCCGCCAACCACAATCACATCCCCTTTCCTTCGGAACTCACGAAGTTAATGATGCTCTCCATACTTCACCCTCAGATGATTACGTCTTGTCCTCAACCTCTTCCCTTCCTCTCGACTCGTTCATCTATGATAACGCCACTCCATCTCAACTAGTACCATAGCGATAACGAAACACTGATATCTATAATCACCTACCCATTAATTTACACAAGTAGCGATGCCTAATGATCACCTTCTAGTTGTCTTATCATTTCAAGACCTTCTCCTCCAAGCCCTTGTTGGATAGCAGCCATACAATAAGGGCTTATGCTTTCCATTTGAAAAATTATCGTTAAAGATCTTGTGGAATAAGTAGTGAAGGAAGAAATCTATAGTTTTCCGCGGAAAATATCTCCATGATTTTTTCTGCTCTTATTTATTTGGCTTATGACTTAATATTTTGTGTTTGGAACGGTTTTCTTTCGTTAAGTGTAAATTTAGGGGAGTTAAAGTGAGCTGAAAATACAAATTATAGGTTTACACTTTTATCTACGATGTATAGTATAGTAGAAAATTTAAATAAACTGACCATTGAACTATTGAGGCAAATGAGAAATATTATATAACGCCACGAAAACAGTTATCCATTTATTGGGAAACTCGCACAAGTTTTATAAATTGACTATCACCAACCAAGGGAATAAATTATCTTTAAATATTGCACGATGCCACTCACATAAAAATAGAACAAATCTGGTGAAAATATTATAACGAATAATATAAATTGAACGTTACAGCCGATATGTTACCCAACGAGAAGTGTGTTACGGTGATTTATACAACAGTTGGCGAACTTTTCAAATTTTAAATGTTGATTTTTTAACTTAATTTTTCCCTTTTTGTGTATTCTGTAACTGTGAATGGTTACTTCCATGATATAGGATATGTAACACAGTAATTAATTGAGGAAGAGATTACGAATTACTTTTTGAATTAATTAAGCTGGACGGAGCCTGTTTTTCTTCTTGCCGATGCCCACTGAGCGAGCTAAGGAATTTCAGCCATTATATATTTTGTTTTCGATTGTAGACTCTCACATCCCATCTCTTCATCTCGTTCCACTCATCCAAACTTCCGGCCTTTGTTAAAAAACCTCTCCTTGCCTATCTATCACTAAGCTTTTAATCTCCGGATCCTATATTTTTATGGCTCAGTGTTATGCTAATTGGTTTCGAACACGTAACCATTCGCACGGATCACGTATTTCCGTGAATTCTCAGAATAAATGTGAGCTGGAATGACTTTCTAAAAATCGCTTGCTGTATTTTCCTTACAAAGTGACACAGCTGTCGAAATCGTTGTGGCTAATCAGAAAAAAAATCTCTGAGCAAAGAAACTAATTGGTTCCATAGGAATGAAGAAATTCGCAACAATATTTATATTGAAAATATGTGCGACTAAGAATATTATGCTTCATGTATGAAAACATATTAAGTTCTTTTATAATGCCTTCATAATTTCTAAAGAGAAATTGAACTCTCTTTTTTAAATAACGAATAATTTCAAGTGATCCCAAAAGAAATCTTCCCCTTGAAGGGTGAAGGGTAATCGAACAGCAGAAGAGTTGAATGTTTACGTGCTAAAATATTTTTTTGGTGTCTCGTCTAATTTGATAGTCATGTTGAGGACATGATATGTTGAACGCCTAAATTTAATCCGGCGTGGCTGCCACACGTTAGATCAACAGTAGTTCAAATATCAAAGAACCCCAGAAACCGAGTGTGTATGAACAGCAATATTGATGCCTAGTACAAATAATCCACTCCTCTCTTTTTTTCATTCTCTCTTTACTTCCGGTCTGGGTTTTTCCAAAGCGATGTCTTCTTCACTGACCTATGTCATGTTTATATCGGGATAATATAGCTTTTCCAGTTGTAGTTGATGAAAACAGTTTTCCCTTGAATTTGAGATTATCTTTAGAATTCTTACCAATTTCAGAATATCGATTCCCAAAAGTGTTTCGGGAAAAATATAAATCATATAACTGGTGAAAAAGGAAAATTGTTTAGTATATTCTGAAGTCTATTTCCCAGACTTTTGTAGATATATCGTGAGTATTTGCACCTATTTATTGTGTGATCTTTGGTTTATATTTTTGTATGTAAAATTTTTCCTTCATCTCATAAGCATCTACTGGAGATAATACTGGAATAATGCAATTCTATTTGTAACGCACAATTTTGGTACGGTTTAATTTGTCAGTTTTAATTCATCCTGACAAAATATCTTCTCAAATGACGATACCCTAATGCATAAGATCAAAAAGCAATAATTGAGAATCGATCAGTGGTGTCCTGATATGCGGTTGGAGAGTTATCATGACTGGTTAGCTTTTAATTTGAAAAACTTCTACACACAACTAGCATTGCGCTCAGGTTGAAATGTAATTATGAATGTGCCTACATGTATGGATGTGTCAGATATGAATTATTCTTGAACGTCGGTGGTGTGGGTCACCCCATTGCATCAGTAATGGACATTCCTCTATGTACATTTACCAAAGCGAAATATAACCCTAAGTATCAAAAGTATTTCCAACAGATTGGACTCTTCGGCAGTAAAATCGCCGTTAGGGATATTTCAAAATTAACTCTGTTCAGTTCAGTGAACAATATTTTAATCTTTCAGCTTATGTTAGCCACCTTTTTTGTTCTTTTAGCCTTTCTTTTCTAATCTTATTATATAATTGAGACTTTCATTTTATCAATTTAACTAAGAATTTAAATCCTTCAATTTTCAATCCCTCAGTCTGATTTCGGCGTTAGCGTAAAAATATATGCCAAAAGATTTGCAGGTTCTCCAATGTAAGATATTGGAATGGATAAAAAATAAAGGGTAATATTTCCTGTAAAAACTAAAGAAAAACAATGAATTTTCACGACATACACTCTAAATATTTAACTTATGTAACCCCATTGAGAGCTTTGTCTTCGACAGCCGAAGTTTACTGCTTAATGGATCACAAGGCCTCGCGGAGGATATTGAATTGTGGACAATTTCTTTCTAAGGAGAGATCACTTTCTTTCCCATCGAATTAGACCTCCTGATCCGTGGCGCTCATAGAAAGAATTTATTATTATTTTCTAATTAAATGCTTTTATATGTTATTGGAGTTTTAGGAATGTTGTATTCTAAACATAACATATGAATTTTCGGGTATTTCATCGAAGAAGATAATTTTAGGCATCTTGACTGATGTTTTGTGGCCATTTTATTTTTCCTCAAAACGCCAAAATCTCTCGCCTATTGGTAAGAGTTATAATTGCACAAATTCACAGAAGTTCTACCCTTCAGGCAATTTTAATTGAATATGTTAAATAAAGTAAACAGTTTCATTAATGTTTCAAATTTTAGAATATTAGTTTTATAAATATTAATTATTTAGTTTTTTGAATACTTCAATTCTGATAATAGAATTCATTTATTCAATAGCATTTTTTATTCGAGTAAATTTATTTTTATGGTATTTTAGAAAAGGTAACTCCCTTGGAAGGGAATATTTGAGGGAAAAAATCATTTTCGGTTTTCTCATTCAAGGTATAGTTCTTCGGGTGTAGAATTCCTGTTTTAGTGAAATATCCTCCTCACCATATGCATGTAAGTTCCCTTCAACAAAATATTTTTTTAAATTTGGAAATAAAGGCATGATTCAACTTCCGAGCGTGGAGATGGTGTAATGCATCAGCTAGTGGCGTATTCACCGAAAGGTTCTAAGCAATTTCATTAGGCATTTACTCTTTAAGCAAACTGATTTTACCAATATTACTGTGGTATACTACGTTGTAAAGATCTTTTTAATGGGCATTCATACCAATTTGAGGGATTTATGAATTCTCATTCCTTAATACGGATATGTTGTTGATTTCCGTGATTGGAAAAAAAATTCAGCCTTATATTAAAGATATCCCAGCTTATTCATAAATGGAATAGAGCAATATTGACTTATAGTCATCAAAAATGTACCCTGAGAGCTGCGAACATATTTTCGTCTACCCTGGATACGTAGGAGCAATTATTTTAGATTGACTTTTATGCATATTAATTCTGAAGTACTTAGGCTGAATATTTCTTGATATTAATTAGTAGTTCAGCGTCAATTTATTCCTTTCGTTTTCACGAGCGAAATAAATTATATGTAAGAATTTAACGGCTTGCGTGGCCTTTAACTGTTATTTTCTGGTGCAAAGCATAGGTGGCCCACCCACACACCTGGGAGAAAACTTGGCATTTATCTTATCTTCACACTCCATCCTCTCACTCGCACTCCCTCCTCCACCCCACAACCCGTTCCCTCCCTCCCCTCCCAACCCTTCTTGACAACTCACAACTCCCGGCCCCCTTTCAACCAGCACTACCCGTTCGACCACAAATTTTCGATATCGCCTCCGTCATCTCATTATTAAGTGACTTCCTGCCTCTTAGCCAGCTTGTCCGTTCCACGCTGTCTACCCCACACGAAATTATCTCAGGACTTGGGAGAACACTTTGCTGCAACCTAATAGACTTTCCGTTCGAATGAATACGTCCTACTATCCGTTGAGGGCCTTGGTAGTGATATGGGGGGGACAATGAAAACAGACGCTTCCTTCAGGTCCAAAACATTTGAGATTCTTCAGTATTGTAAATGAACGGCTAGCTGCAGGGTAAGGTCTTCTTTACTATTTTTTCTTCACACCTACTGTTTTACCGGAAATCAGAACTGGGTTAAACAAGAGTCTCGAATAGGGCATAAGAGGTCATACTTTGTCAGGGACAATGGCATGAAAAACGGTTGGTGAAAGCTAAATTCTAAAGTCGTAAATTGTTTGGCCGATAAGACGTTTCAATCTTTGTTTGTCCTAGAGCATATGCTAAAAGTGGATTTGACTCCTGAATGGGATTCGGCAATTGTGAATTTTGTCTATGAATCATTGGAGTTCTTTCAAAATATTGAGGAATTGATACCTTCCTCTTTAACTCCGGACTAAGTTGCGCAATGATTACGGAATGACTGGCGCCATCTAATAAGATATATGTATTGGCGTATTAGCATCAACACTTCGTGTGACCATGAAATCTTTCCGAGAGATAGTAAATGCCAAATCAGGATATTTAACAGTAGATAATTATGATAGTCTGGTCATTTGGATTCTTAAAAGGATTTTTAATGCGCGTTACTAATTACATGTGTGTCCCATTATTATAATCGTCATTATATATTTTAATTCGAAGATTGGCTGACTGTTGTCCCTTCACTATTTCTGTTCTACTACTAAAATCTTTATTCCCTTTAAGATCTTGAGTATAATGAATTTCTTTATTTTCCTACACACTGGTATTTTTTCATTGACCTTCCCCTCTTAGGATCCTCTCTTATATATCCGCTTATATAACGTTCCTCACAAAACCATTTCGCCTCAATGCGTGCCAATTCCATTTTTTTCTTCATTTTCCTATGATGCTTCACACTGTATTTTCCACTTTTTTTTCTTCCTTCTTAACGGAAAATTTTAAATATGGTGAAAGCAAGTGAAATTCAGGATGAATGGGATTTTTTTTGTGACCAAACCCTAAAGGTATCAAATTTCATTGGGTCTAATGATCATCCCCATTAAGCAAACTCAAAGGTTACAGGAAACCAAACTTTCTCTTATTACACTCCATAGTCACAGATTTTCAGGAGTTAACTAAAAGTCCATCTTATGCATACATAAAAGTCTGTTCGCAAAATTCAATTAATAATCTACATTTTTTTAACTTTCAAAGATTACGTGGACGCCTTAAGGAGAGTTTTGTGGGAGAAGTAGGAGTTATGCATCTGAATTCGAGTGGATACTGGATTAGAAGCAAAGAGGAGAATGTACATTCAAGGTAAAATATTCCCCGGGAAGCGTAAAAGTAGGAAGACACGGGGGTATGGGCATCGGCGCTTTTACGTCTTTGATGGGGAGGGAACGGAAAAGTGGGTGAGCAGTAGGTAAGGGTGGGATGCCCAGGAGGGCGGGGATGGCGAAAAGCGCTCCCCTTTCTATCTTGGGAGTGAGAAAAGGGTTAAGAGAAATGCTTGCGAGGGTCCCTCTAACGTGGAAGAACAATTAAAGTCGAAATCAATTTGCATATAATAAAAGGCTGCAATCGACGAGGCAGGTTTCCCTCCTATTTCTTTTTACGACGCCGTCTTCCTCCAACCCCTTCTCAATCCCACCCACCCCCACCCTCACTCCTCCACCTCTCTCTCCAAACCACCCTAACCAGTTCTCTCCGAGGCAACCCTTTAGTTGAAAACCATCGGTTCCCACCCTTCTCTCCTCACCTCCGCCAACAGCCATCTCCCCGCCCTCTCCCTCCCATCAATCTAACTCCTCTCCCCATTCTTTTCCCTGCCCCCCGCCTCCTCACTTCCCACCTCCCACTCCGTCCACCCATCGTTTATCTTACTCCCTTGCCCTCCTCGTCCCCTCTGCTCACTCTCCCTCCTGCGCTCCCACCTCCCTCCATCCGCTCCTGAGCTCCCATCACTCCCCCTCTCTTTCTTCCACTTCAACCCCTTTCGACTCCCTCCTCCTCCTCCCCACCAAGACTCCTTTCATTCCCTGAAGTTCGCTTTCTGCCACGACTTCATTCTCTATTCCCGCATCTACGTCTTTCCCTTTTACTCTCCCATCCCCCGCCCTCCCCCCCTCCGACCCACCCACCCTTGCGACCGATTCGCAGGGGCTTTAATGCTCCATCCACCCCCGGTTTTTCTTTGCCCGACCCCTCCCCACTCTCTCCAAGCAACCCCTTTCGATCCAAGTCGGAAATAAAAAGAACTTTTGTGGAGTTTTAGTGCCTTCCCGTGAGTCTCAATCGATTTAAGATTCCATTCGGGAATTACCGTTAATGGTGCTCGTAAAAGAGCATTTCGATAATCATTAATGGAGAGCTGAGAGAGCCGCTATTGTCCGGGGCGACGTTTTTCGAAGAATTAATAGCTTTTATTGTTCTCTCCCAGACTGGTACTGATGAGGAACTTAATTACTGCTTGATTTTTCATCTTTTATTGTTTTGAAAGAATAAATTTTACGGTATGTAGCAAAAACTAAAACTTCTCATTTCTCTTTAACTTTTGTTGTATTTTGAAATATCTAGTAAAAATTATTGTATGTTATCTGCAGAAAAAGGTTTGAATTTAATCAAACTTTATCATATTAATGAATTGCTATTGATAATATTTAAGAAGTTTGTTTTCATGATGAAATAATATACAATTTAATGTTATGGTCAACTGTCACCGATTAAAAATAGCAAAAGCAAAAATATATTTTTTTTGAATGAAATGGAATGAGTTTTTTCTCGCTTTACAGTCTTCCTTTCGATAAATATTTTAGGCACATGCAAATCCGCAATTGGCAGGGGGAACCCGTATTAAATCATTGCCATAAACTTTATTGAGGCAAAATGATCTGAAACATTTTAGCATTCGTAAACATCAAAATGGACCGTAAGTGAGTCTACTATTTTAAAATTCATTTTTATATTTCTTAAAACCAGAGAGATAGGTGGCGATAATTTCCCTTTTATATTCTCACGTGATTCAAATGATCGACTTGTTCTATGCACATTTATAGATTCCAGCCTCGCACACATAATTTTTGCACGCCAGTTGAAATAATGATTTCATCAAGAAGGATGAGATTTTTTTATGTATCTCGTGGCGTGATAACCGAAAATAGCTAGGTTGAGAGAAACTTATCTAATTATCTATTATCTAATTATCATATAATGTCTTTTGATCATGTGATATACCCAACCCAACTGTGTTGGCAGAATTTTGGCGTTGAAAATATCAACATATAAAAAATACTTAAACTCTTTTCCTAGGGGAATCGGGGTGGTGCGGTGCCTGGCTTTCCACCTAGAATCGAATCGCGGCGGTGTCAGATATTTTATGTGGTATCCCGATCCCAACTTGAGGTTCTTTGTGGAGGGCACTTTGAGTGAGTATGCCGTCCGTCGGATGGGAAGTTATGCTGCGGACCCCTTGGCGCCTTTCGTTAAGAGTTGGCTAATACCGACGCCGGGTTTCTCTCTACCCTTCATCCTTTCCTGTCTATCCCTAATGCCACAAATTACCTTAGCTGTTGGTCACCTCCCCTAATTACTACTACTACACTATTCCGAGAATGGTTTGCCAGACGAATTGACCTAATGGATGAAGCACTTTAGAAAACACAAAAGTATTTGGTAAATTTGGTAAAAAATATTTCTGAAATAATATTCCAATACCTAGTGTGAGGTGTCTCGTTTTTTTCCTTGTTAATTCAACTTAACAGGTAATTTAATTTCACTCTTGAGTCGCAATGGAAATTATGATATGTACATTACAGGTTACCAGCTCTTTCTGGGAAACCATAACCGGCACAGGGATAGAAACTGAACCCCCTCCCCTGCGTGAATTTCACACGCCGTCGAACTTAGTATTGGGTGAACTCTATCATCACCTACCAATCCGACCTCCGGGTTGATTACTGTGTTTATGGTTATTTGTACATTACCGGCTCTATCTAGCGATTACACAACGACAGCTAACGGGTTATGGACACAAATACTGGTCCATCGGCCTATCCACATATGCGTTATCACTGTATTTTCCTGAAATGGATTTTCCTAAATAAAGCTATTTCCATGGCTGAATTGAGACTCGAACCTATATCCGTTGGTAGTTTTTCCGCAATGTTACTCGGCCAAAATGTATGTGCTGCTAAAATCTTGTTTAAACATTTTATTTGAGTGTCTTTTCTGGCAAAATTCGAAAATTATTCGAGGTATATCATGGAACGCAATTTTACACATATGTGGATGCCAAAAAAATAAATTTTTTTCGGTATTCCCTATGGCTTATATAAAATCAAACTGATTCGTCACGTTTCCTGCCTTCATTACGGTTCAGATAAAATTTTAACAACATGCTTCCGTCAGTAGTGAAAACATGTGTTTCCCATTAATTGAGGTGTTTCAACTGTCTTTGACGTTTCATTTCCACAGTTACGGTCGGCAGGGATTCTTCTGGTGTGGGAGAAAATCGTTTCAAATAGAACTCGAAGCACCCTTTTCCGTAGTTCCGCTCTCACACCTCCTCGCCCAACTAACTATTCAGTCCCACAACTTCCAGCACCCGCACCTAACCTCCCCTTTCTCCTCCACCTCCCCCCCGCTGCCGCCCACCTGCACACCACCACCGCCGGCATCCACCCTACCCCGTCCGCTCGCCTCTCACGACCCCGGGAAAGGGGTCCGGGGTGGACTCACGCCTCTCCATCCCCTCCCACTCCCTCCCTCTCCATCTCTATCTCGGGACCTTTATTGTTCTGTCTGCTAGTGACAAACAAACGAACACCTTCTTCCCTCCCGCTTGCGAGCGGCTTCTTACGGAACGCCGTTCGTTTTCACCCGAACGATCCTTAAACCCGTCCTCCTCCCCTCGACCGACCCCGGACCCGCGAACCAAGGTCTCCTCCCTCCCTCTCATCCACCTCCTCATCCCTACGCACACCCCTTCCTCCTCGTGCTTCCTCACACGCCTCATTTCGTTCTGTTCTGCAGATTGTGAAAGAGCTCACATGGCCGGTGAGTCCACCATATAAAAACCTTGTATGCCTTCAGTCTTCGCCTCTCTCACCTCTAACGCATTAGTATTTGAGATGTTATTTATTTTTTACGAATGTGAATCAGATCTGGAAAGAAGTGAATGAAATATGGGAAGCCTACTAATTAAAAAAAAATATATCTATTCCTTTCCTGCGAGACTGAGAAAATTACTATGACTGGCAAAATATAAGGAATTAAATTATTTTTTTTATCTTTTTGCATTTTCAAAATACACATCAAAGCCACACAATGATCATCGGACCCTTTATGATCATTTTACTTGAGTGCTATGTTTAATGTACTAAATTTATCATATAGAATATTAAGATTTTTAAAAGTTTTTTTCGGAACGTATTATTTCCTGGGTCATTGATAGCATAAACATATGTATCAGTGATATAAAAATATAGTAATAGCACATAAAAATATAAAGATAGCATAACAACTATCTTAAAAGTATATTCTTAACGATTTGACTTTGTGAGTCATTTAGTAAATAATATTCATAAAACCTTCGCAGAAGTTGATTAGAGTAGGGAAAAGTCAAAATACGTTTATAGTATCGTTTGCTGAAGCTCATATTGAACACATAATAGCACACATTGATCGATTTAATATTAATATGTGAAATGATATGATACAAAATAAATCAGTATATTTGAGTTTTAACAGGTGTTAAATCGTGAAAAAGTCCTTGAAAAATACACGCAATTTTACGGGATAGGGTCAGTATATTTGCCACACTCCTACTTCTCATTCACTATTACCATATCATCCTAACTCATCTTTTTTCCAAACCCTTAGTAGGTAATTTCAGTATTTACGCTGGGTAGGAATATCATCTTGTTGCTTTTGAATATCAATCGCGTTGATGTTACGTGTTATTTTATCTTTAATGCAATATAACTTTGAAAATATTATGATGACCTTAATTTGTAAATGAGCTCTTCCTTTAATAAAAATACATCTAATTTTACACTAGCAAGTAAATGACAATGTACTCATTTGTGTAAATGCCACAATCCATCATTTTAGTTATAGGTTGTTAATATGAAAAAATCAATAGGCAATCACGGAATGGTGACAAAACATTTTACTTGGTGGCTGGACTACAGCTATTTTTTAACACTTTAATGCTGATAATTTTGTGACATTTTCTTTACACATTTCGATATTAAGTTTAAAAATATATTTATGAATTATGTGCTTGAAAACTATTGAGGAAACGAACAGTTTACCAAAGCTTAAAATTAAGTGATAAATGGGTAATGGAAGAGCCACAAATATAATAATACAATATAACGATAAGGAAAAAAAAACTTCTGAGCCTAACTTATTCTATTACTTATGAATAGGCTCTCTCAATCATTTACATACATAATATTAGCCTGTTAATTGGAACTATAAGCTAAATTATACCATGAGAAAATAGGGATGAATTAGTCAAGTGGGTAGAGTGCTGTACTATAGACCGTACGCGTTTGATTCTGGATGTCACTTCCAGGTACCCAAAGCTGTGTGATTTTTGTTGTACCACATCTTCCGGGGAAACCTCGGGTAGCACAGGGAGAGGAACTGCCCTCCTACCCAGATGTGTGAATTTCTCACACCAATGGACTTAGTATCCTCACACATCAAAGCGAACTTCGGATTGATAAATGTGGTTAATTTTATGAGGACATAACCAAGGTGAGGTATCTTAGTTTAGATTCTATTAATTTTGCAATTAACATTAAGTTTACGCAGAAAACACCATTTTTCAGTCAACGTATTTACTCTTATTATTTTTCTGCAGAGATTCTATTCCAATCGGTTCCCGTTCGCGATATCCCTTAAAGTGTGAATGTTGTATTGTAGCAATAAACAGAGACGCTTGACATCACATTAGTGATCTAGTGATTGTTGGCTTTAAATAGCTGCAGATGTATCTATCTATGAAGAACAAAACTCGGTGGTACTGCAAACCAAAATACAGGATTCCTCATTTTCCTAGAATAATTGCTTTATTGCTTTTATTTCTACAAAATAATTCCTATCAGCTCGTGTTAATGAAATGACACCCATATTTCAGCCAATCGATGAGCTGGATTCCATGCTTATGGGTATAGTAATTAATTTAATATTTTCTTTCATCGTGTCATCGTAAGTACTAACATCAATCCTAAAATGTTATATCAATCAAGAGTTGACATTTTCAAGGGAAAATAAAATTGTGAATATTATTATCTTCGTTTTGCAAATCACTGAAAGTTCGACCTTTTTTATTGGAATTAATCGAAAGTGATTGATTTTCACCCGAGAACGGTCAAAACGTGTCGCAGCTTCTTGGTGGTAATCGGTTCTACGTATTGATCATAGTTAATTTGGAAATGGAAATGAAAGATGGATTAGCAATATCATGTGTTCCTAATTTTTTCTCATATCACCGTCTATCGTTAGAATACTCTCTTTATCATAATTTTACGTTTGCAATGGCTGCATTATATGCCCCAATGTGTCCACATACCTTTTCAGGTGAGTTTAACCTGGATCCCACAATGATGAAGCTAATACATTGTCATTTGCATTGCTATAATAATGCTAAATTAAGTTCCAGTTTTTAATGTATCGTTAAATCGAGTCGCTAGTGAATGTAAACATTAACTAAACTTGGACTTTACCGGTACATCAGATTACATAAACAAATAGGATTGCCCATCAGTTAATGTGAGCAATGTAACCGTAGTAATGCCGTCGGTTAGTTTTTGAGCTGTTTAAATATCAGTTTTGAATCCAACTAGCAATCATAAAGCTGAATTTTGGCCTTAATCGGGGATTAAAGTTGGTTTTCCTTTAAAGTTTTACTATATTACCGGGTCTATGTGGACTTAATTCTTTTAAATCACGTTACTCTTAGTGGGGTTAAAATACCGCTCTTTTAGACATATTTGGATCCGAGTTTCGATATTTAGCACTGAATTCGAAATAGTAAAGACGAAAGTTGGGTTTATTTTTTGAAATTGGAAAATAATGTATCCAATCCGGAATAAATAAAAGAGCTACACTCAGCAGTTTTACTACTTGATTGCAGCTAAAAATTTTGTTTTCATTTTTTTAAAATGGGTGTTACCTAACTGTATTTTTCACTCTTTTGATGGACACAACGAGATCACTGTAGTCCATCGAATGGCGTCGGTATCAAACAATTGCATCGCAAATGACTATGCCACATTGCGGCAAAATGTCTTATAACACATACCATTAAATAAGTAAAAAATAGAAAGTTTTTTTAATGATGGATATACATAAATTCTACGAAGTCATGCCTGATGCTATTAAGTTTCTAAAATTTTCTCGGGTATCGCCTTCATTACTCAGTTTCTGAAATCTTTATCCAGAGAATCTAAGCACTGTAATAAGGTTTCGGATAAAATATTTCTTTAAGTGTAATTAGGCTACGTTTTCGGTAATTAATGATTCGGAATTTGATATTCGATTTAATTCCAAGGACCTTCAAGGTTTAATACTGGATGTTAATGAATATGTGATAAAATGGTAGGGTGGATGTGCAGGTGTAGGATTTGATCTTCAGTTGAATTCTTGCGATGAATATTTTTTTTTACTGTTAATATGGAGCGAACACCTGCTAAGCTTTTGAAAATTTTGAAGCTAAAATTAAAGAAGTTTTAAACGTAAACCTCCTCCCATTCATTATCCGTTACCCCACCCCCGGAGTCATCACTAGAATTGTTGCTGGTACATCAAGATACCAAAAAAAAAATTGAATCCGTCCCAAAACAAACTTGGAGATTTTAAAAATTTGTTTAGCTCCACGAAAAAATGCATTAATTTTTGCAAATATTTTTTTTTGAGTTGGCTTGCTCACGGAATTGTGACACTCGATTTGATTTTACCTGAGCATTTTAATGTGATGAGACTTTCATCATTCGACAGCACTTGTCACTTCCAGTCATTGCTTCCTTCATGTGCCTGCGAGGGTAAGGTGAAATGTTCTTGGCCTGAAACAGAGCGTTCTAATCTGCGAAAATTTATTATTCCTGCCTGGGTGCACGTGTCATTAGTTCGTAAGACAAGTTTCAATTAGTTCTCCCAAGTAGTTTGTTTCTCTCTATCGAACTGTCAAATGAAACAAAAAAACCGGGACCGTAATTTACGGTCCCGGTATTTTTTGTTTACATTGATGCACGACCGTTCCTTGTATATTTAAGTTGTACTCTCACATACTGTCAGAAAATTCAAACTTATAGAAATGGTTGGATTAAAGTTGTTGCTTTAGTTATAAGGGAATAAAATATACAATTATATAAAAAATTTACCTTGTTGAGTTTACGTATTTACAGAATTCATAAGCTAAACACATGCTAAAACATATTGGATTACACTGTGTGCTATTGGTACCTTAACATTCATTGTAAATACGGGGGAAGTTAATTTTAATCGACCACCTTCAGGTTTTTGTAAGTTGATGAAAACTCAGGATAATCCGAGAGGTTAACAATTAGTCAGACACGAGGAAAAACTGTTTACATATTTGAAATTAGGGGGAATAAACCGTGAAACACACGACGTGAAATCTCTTTCCCGCAGTGGGCATCGAGGTGTACGTAGAATCGGGGTGGAAGGGAGGCACCCATTCCATCCATTGGTTTGAAGCGCCACCTTCCTCAACGAGCGCATTACTCACTCCCATCTAATCTCCCCTAGCGAGAAGACACCGGGCTTCCCTTATCTCTAAATCACGAGTCCCGCTTTGGGTGGAGGTTTGAGAGAAAGGGAGGGGGGAGAGATTTCGGGTAGGAGGGTGACAGAGCGGGGGGAGGGACAAGTATGGGAAAAAGATAGGCAGAGGAACGAAGGGGAGGCGTGCGGGTGCTTTCGGATCCATGGAGGAAAAATAAAGAAGAAACCAGCGCAGCAGAAGGAAAAGGACTCTGAAGAAGTAGGGGAAATAGCAAATGTCCGAAGTCATAAATAAAACTCCCTCTCTTTTCTTCTCCCTCGCATCGGTCCTTGCCGTCCAGCGTCCTAACCACACCCCCCCACCCTCGACCGTCGGCTTTCTCACCCTACCCAACCCAATCCTTTTCCTTATTGACGTGCTAAGTAAGAAGAATGACCCCCTCTAGGAAGTCCACCAAAGTCTGCGCATGAGGAGAGACAGTCTGGGCGGTGTGTGTTTGTGGGGGGGGGGGAGAGAGAGAGATAGGTTTTCTTGCCTGACCCTGAGGTTCTTCGGAACTCTTTCTTTGAAAATCCCTCTCCACTCTCCTTCCGATGGTCTCCGTTCCTCCAACCCGTTCATCTCCTTCAAGTCTCCACGGCGGAAAGCAAAAGTGTTTTGGCCACGACGGATCCGCGAAAAAAAATTTTCGCAAGACCAATAGAAAGGACTCTTCGGTCCGAATTGCGCATTTTTAACGTGCACCGACACCTTTTGCTCCTAAGAGCTCAACCTCGAGACGGCTGCCGCTTCTCGTGCCCTCAGATCTCCGCATTCCTTCCCCACGTTTAAGGTATCGCTAATCTAACCGATCCTTTGGCCTTCCACTTTTTATTTCTTTGCATCTCACACCAACTCAAATATTATTTTAGTCCCATGCCATATTTAGCATACCTACATTCCACATCAGGTAGCTTGCGTAGTACACGGTTGTTTTGTTCTTAAATGCTAATTCAGAAAAATAATCCAGAAAGCATGTTTATGGGTGTGTTATATACTGTTATCCTGTAAATCAGATTTCTTAGGTTAAGCATCAATTCATATTCTTCTTAATGATCTTAAGGATGGCTATATTTATATTCAAAAATTTTTAGTTATTTATTTATGTACTCTGCAAGCCATCGCTAAGATGAGAATTGACGACTGCCAAAAATTGAAGATGGCAGGTGATATAACTTTTTTCAAAAAAACATAAAATTCTGTTAAACTATATTCGATTCAATACTTCATTCACCGAAATTTGGTCCATACTTAGTCAGATTAATATTGTCTGACACGAATATTGAATGTTGTTACATGAATAACGGTATTAAACAGATAGAAAAAGTTCAAGGAAAGGCAGCAAGATATGCACTCGGAAAGTACAAAAGAGCAGAGAGTGTCACGGAAATGTTGGATATATTGAAATGGGAAAGTTTAAGAAAATAGAAGATAAAGGAGTAGGATAGGCCTAATGTATAGAATTTTTAAAAATGACGAAACGTGGGAAGATTTATGGAAAGAGATAGAAAAACCAAACTTTAAGGGGAAACACGACCACAGTTTTAAAATAAAAATGAAGACGCAAAAAACAAATGAGAAAATTATTCTTTTTTATACAGAACTATTGTTGAATGGAACCAGCTGCCATTGGAAGTTTGTTTGATCCCTTTCCATCAAATTTAGGAGTTTTAAGAATAAGTGTAAAGCAGCCACTGGGTGCTAAACGATTGATCAGTGATAATTATACTATTGTACCTATTAAAATATTGTTTGTATGTGATGTGGATGGTATTACAAGTTGTAATTCAAAAGTGACTGATGTTAACGGGACGCGTTTTGAATGGTACATGAAATTGAAGAGTACGTGATTATGGACGGAGTGTGGCGATGGACTGTAGTATGTTCTCGAATGGCGTAAACCTAGCCCACGAGTCATAGTAACTAATAATGTAGTTGGTAATCCTTTAAGTTTCATTGTATATAAGAGCTTTGTCTTTCTGTTCTTCTTGTGATGCATGCATGTCCATGTCATGAGTGACTGCTGACCAGGACTTGACCGTTGCCACCAGGACAATTGCCTAATTGCAACGATAAATTTCCAAATAAATAAAAAAAAATTGAAAATTGTATCTTCATATCGGAAGTATAATTATATAAATGTATCCAACCAAAATGGTAATGCAAAGAATTGAATACAATTAACTAAATTGCATACAATGAAGGTGAATACTAATGGAAACTCTTTTATCCTCAGTTTCATTGCAGCGAAAAAGGTAAAAGGTATAAGATAAGGCTAAGGTAAATTTTATAACAAAATTTGTTAAATTCTTTGAGCGTGTGACGAACTCATGAAAAACTTTCTTATTCAGAAAAATATGCCACCCAAAATTAGAGAGATTGTAGATTTTAGAGTCCAACGCAAAATGTTGATATATAAAAAAATATACATATAGAAATATTTATATATATATATATATATATTCATTTAAACATAGAAATAGGTATAAGGAAAGGGGATAGGAAAACACATAAAAGGCGACCACAGGATATGTGGGGAAGGCGGTTTTTGAGCAGATCACGAATGTAAAAACTTAGACAGCAACACACAGCACGAGAACATATAAAAAGAACACTCACAATAATATAGTATCTTGATAATTTCGACGGACTCGAACTCCGTCTTATTCGGAAGATAAGATATGACTCATATCTTATATATCTCATGACTCATCTTATGACTCATATATATATATATATATAATATATATTATATATATATATATATATATATATATATATATATATCGATGATGCGGAAGTACTCCCGAGAGCAATATAACTTTTGGACGGCACAATAGAACACAGAATAAAACCAGATAACACGTAAAAGGGACACTCACACTGTAGATGATTTAAACTTTCGGCCTACTCCGAGGCCTTCTTCAGGTCAGACAGATAAACACAGTAATCGACCCTCAGGCCTATATATACCCTATATTTGCTATATACATATTTGTGTATATGTATATAGGGTCGAATACTGTGTTTATGGTGTTTATATATATATATATATATATTATTAGGTAAATCTACCGGTTAAGGTAGGTTTTTGGATGGACAAAACTATCAAGTAAACATTTTGTGACTCCCCACCTAGCAAACTAATCTTTATCAGGTCCCTCTTCATCTCGGTGTACTTCCTTCCTCCCTTCATCCCGTCCAAAATCCCTATCCTGTTCCTACCCTTACCCTCGCTTGCCCAACATTCTCCCCTCTATTACCTCTCTTCAACATTCCCCTACCGCTCAATACGCCTTTCATCCATTTTTCCTGCCTCCATAGGATTTCTCTCAACAAACCCCTCTCCTTTCCCACCATCTCTAGTACTTCCTTCATTTGTTTTCCTTTCGGTCCATTTCACCTACTCCATTCTTCTCCGACACCCACATTTCAAAAGCCTCCAATCTACGTCTATCCTCCTGTTTCAGTGACCACGTTTCCGCACCATACATAGCTACGCTCCATATCAGAGTTTTTACGAGTATTGTCTTAACATCCCTACTCAACGTCCCCGTCATCAACTCCCTCCTCCTTGAGAAAGCCTCCTTGCCTAGCGCAAATCTTCTCCTTACGTCCCTACCACTTTGACCGTATTGGTCCAAAACACTTCCGAGATATGTAAACTGTTCTACCTGCTCTATTTTTTCTCCGCCTATTTACATATTTAGCTTAGCTTTTTTCTTTCTGGAAAATCGCATAACCTTTGTTTTATTAATATTGATTCTCATCCCATATTTATTGCACTGAACCTCCAATTCACTCAACAATGCTTGCAACCCCTTGGCTGACTGAGCAACTAATGCTTGGTCATCAGCAAACTAACCGATTTTACGAATTCCCCTCCGGCTTTCATTCCTACCTCCAGTTCTTCCCATGCCTCTTTAAGCATTTCCTCTACATATACGTTGAACTGTACCGGTGACAATAGGCAACCCTGCCTTACACCTCTTCCTAACACTGCCCATCCGGACTCTCCGTTCCCCACTTGCACCTGAGCAGTCTGAGCCATGTACAGGTTGCGGATCAGTCTCCTGTCCCTCCAATCCATTCCTATTTTCTGCAATATACTCATTAGTTTTTCCTAATTCACTCTATAAAATGCTTTGTTGAAATCTAAGAAACAGGCAAAAACGTCCTGATTGTATTCTATATTCCTCTCGACTTATGATCTCATTACTGCAATGGCATCACGCGTACCTCTTCCTTTCCTGAACCCAAACTGATCATCCCCTAAGTAATCATTTGCCTTACCTTCTATCCTTTTGTTGATGATCCTGAGAATAACTTTAGCTGCATGGGATATCAAACTTATTGTTCTGTAATCCTCACATGACGAAGCCTTTGCTTTTTGGAATAGGAACTAACGGTTCCTATAGTGTCTTTAGCGGCTTCCAATACCCTTTTCTTGAAAAATTCCCATTTTTCTTCGGTAGTACTCAGTTCTTTACCGTCATCCATCATTTTCTCTGCGGGCCTGCTGATACTCCTTCCTCGTTAATCCATTTACTGCTTCTAAATTCCATTTCCTAACCCGCCGCCCTTGCCTTATCTTCTTGAAACGAACATTACATTTCATAACAACTAAATTGTGGACAGAGTCCGCATCCGCTCCTGGGAAACTATGCAAATTTATCACACTGTTCCTAAACCTGTGCCTAACCATAATATAATCTAACTGATACCTTTCTGAGTCACCTGGCATTTTCCATGTATACCTACGCCTTTTGTGGTGTCTAAACCATGTGTTAGTGATGACTAACCCCTGTCTCCTGCAGAATTCAATTGCTTTCTCCCCGCGTTCATTCCTCGTGCCTAACCCATAGTCCCCCACCTCACCACCATCTCTTCCTTCGCCTGCCGTCGCATTCCAATCCCCCATCGCTATCAAATGTTTACCTGCAGGCACACTTGCGATGATATCCTCTAACTCATCATACATCCTATCGACTTCTTCCTCCTTGTGGTTGCTCGGTGGCATGTATACCTGAACAATGACCAAGTTCGTCGGCTCTGCTTTAATCTCTACGAGTAAAATTCTATCAGTCGCTTGCTCTATGTTCACTACGCTTCTTCCTACCACTTTATTTAAAATTACGGCAACCCCTCGTTGGCTCTCGTCCCCGCCGCTGTATATCACTCTATAATTGTCATTCCAGTAATCCCCGCTATCCTTCCATCTCACCTCGCAGAGACCTTAAACATCTATATTACCTCTTTCCATCTCTCGCTTAATATTTTCTAATTTGCCTCTCCTCAACATTGTCCTGACGTTCCAGGTTCCTATTCTAACTACTTTCGCCTTCTTCTGAGTCTTCTGTCCTGCTGTAGTTATTTCTTCCCTGCAAGGGTTTTGTGGGATTACGACCGCGGAAGCCTTGCCTCTCCCGCTGCCGGGCACGACACAGGGCCTCTTGGGCCGAGTCCCGTAGTTGCCAGGACTCATATTATCTATAGTGCCCATCATTATATTCTTGGGAATCATAATTGAGGTGGTTTCCCGTTGCCTTCCTCAATAGTGTTTTTAACGTGACACCATCACTTAATGGCCGCCCCACTGGGGTCAGACGTCATTGCAGCCGCCTCACTGAGGAACAGACGCTGCGTGGACTACCTTTCGTCTGGTTCCTAACCTTCGACCTATCTGGCATGGGTGACCCTTTCAGGAGTAATTATTATTACTCCCGCCAGCACAGCTCTAGGGGTTATATATATATATATATATATATATAAAGGAAAATATATACATTTATAAAAAAACAAATATGTATATGAACACATACATATATATGTTCTTATATATATATATATATATATATATATATATATATATATTTACATATTTTCAACATAAACACAGTAATCAACCCTCAGGTCGGTTTGGTTGGTACTGGTAGAGCTGGTAGAGTTCAGCCCGACGGCGTGTGAAATTCACACATTAGGGTATGGGGGCCAGTTCCTTTCCCTGTGCCGGTTATGGCTTCTCAGGAAGATCTGGTACCCGAAAAATCACGTAGCTTGAGTGCAGCTGTAGGTTTGTCCGGGAATCGAACCCAGGCCATCCGGTCAGTAGTCCAACGCTCTACCCCTGGACTACTACGAAAAATATTTCTAATTTTTTACATAATTGCTACTTTGATCTATGTATTTTCATAAGCACTAGGGCTATTTTTGTACACACATGTAATTACAGTTCGCCGCCATGTCATTGAGGAAGCGTTGGAGCGCATCTTTCACCTCGTCATTGTCGCTTAAGAGCCTTTCGGACAAAATACATTTCAACTTAGAACACGAGTGGTAGATATATACCTGCCGGTGTTTATCGTGGTCTTAGGAGCCATAAAGTTGACCAGAAATACCCCATTTCGATCCCAAAGCACAGTTTCCATGATTTTGCCGGACGACTGTGTTTGTCTGAATTTTAGCGGCTTTGGCGAAGAGGAATGCCGACATTCACGCGATTGATGCTTGGCCTCAGGTGTGAAGTATAATGCAAAGGTTTCGTCACCAGTAACAAGCGCCGATAATGTAATGGAAGATGAGGTCCAACGCTTCCTCACCGACATTCCGGCAATCTGGCATGACATGGGTATATAACTATGGCCCCAGCGCCTACATAAATGCATCCATCGAAATAGTAATTATGTAGAAAACTAGAGGAATATTTATGATTTGAAAAAATGTATAAATTATTGAAAATAAACGTTGCTCCTTTATTATTTTAACAATGGTGAACTTTATTTAGGAACTATCCACGTTTATTAATTAAAATTGGCAATTGTCCACAAAATAATTTTATTTTGTGAAAATTGCCAATTTTAATTAATCATGATATTCCACATATCACGCCTTAAACGTCTCTTTTTATTTAACTATCCACGTAGTAGAGATTTAATACTCGTAATTTTTAATTGTTATACATACCCAATCTCATTTCAAAGTAAATTCTAATGCTTGCTGAACAAAATGGGAAATTTCGTTACTGAAAAGAGGAGAGGTGATTGATTATAATTTGATTGAGTATAATATTGATAATTATCAAGGATATATAGAAGCATATATAGGGTAAAGAATTTTCCACTTTACATGCCTATCCCTACAGAATCAATTAGCTTTCTGGTCACAATATTCGATGATAAACGAAATGACATTGAGAAATCTTTCGACCACCGCAACAAACTCAGACATGAGAAGAAATATCTACGGCTACCACTGATTCAATGCCTAGCACGGTACCTGTTTATCTCGAGGAGCAAGAAAAACAAACGTGCAGTGGATATCGGAGTCTTTTTTTTTAGAAGATGTAGGTGTTGTGGTCTCCGAAACCATTATCCGGGATGCATCTCTGGACCCTCCTCCACGTCGTCCTTATCCGTCCGTTCTCGCCTCCCGTCCTCCCTCCCACCACCAAAAAATCCTCCGCAACACCCACCCGTCGTCCCGCCGACGTCCCGTCATCCTCGCTTTCTCCCTGGTATGCCCCTCTTAATTCCGGCCAATCACGCGATCCGACCAACCTCATCTCGTCGCCTTTTAAAAATCGTGAATTCAATTTTTTTTCCCTGACCTAAGGTTCGACTCCGTATTACGGCAGCTTCCGTCCTCTCCCTCTCTCTTTTGTCATTACCCTTGGCCCGTACCTCTCCGCTCGCACATGTGCGACCACAGGGGAGCGGAGTGGCGTTTAGAGGGTGGGAGATATGGCGGAGCGGGAGGTGGGAGAGGAGTTTTAAGCGGGATAGTGGGGGCCTGGGATGGAGGGAGCTTGGGAATGGGAAGTCGATGACCCTTAGGTCCGGTTCACGAATGAGAGGGAAGATTGTCGGTGCATGACAGAGAAAATAGAGGCTGGTGGTGGGAGAGCTATTGCTCGGCTATAATTGGTCATGGGTCTCAGAGAAAATATTTCAATCGTGTCTTTTTTTTCTCGTGTTCCAATTAGAGATTTAATTAATATAAGGATACGATCGAGGTTTAAATGAGGTTAAGCAAGAGTTTGTGATTTAATGCTCTCGAGTCTCCTTCGGTGAATTTCTGAATGATGA
This sequence comes from Hetaerina titia, assembly GCA_037158775.1. Classification (NCBI taxonomy): domain Eukaryota; kingdom Metazoa; phylum Arthropoda; class Insecta; order Odonata; family Calopterygidae; genus Hetaerina; species Hetaerina titia. Next base: position 90,618,566 of record CM073772.1, on the reverse strand, counting down.
TTGTTGGTCTAAGCTTATTAGGCACCACTAAGTAATATGTGAGTTAGTTTTCCGTCACTAATTAATTATTGTAGCTCAGTGGAATTTTAAAGAGATGGGTGAATACGTTTTTAATTGCGCTACAGAGGGGAACTTATTAAAACTCCACGTCACACTTAACGCTTCGGAACTGAAAGTGTCTTAAAATGATTTAATTTTCTCACATTTTGTTGGCAAGGAAGCACCAAATAGAGTGAGGCGAGCAAGAGGCGTGATGTTTTTCCTTGAAACAATTTGTAGAAATTTTTCGGAGATGAATTTTAATATTATGCATGTTAAACGAAAGTGGCCATTAATCTTCAAGTTTAATAAATGACGCATAAGGTCAGAGATATGAAATTTTCCATGAACAGGGCTCAAAACAATACCTAAATCATTTGTCCGCGTTAATCATTTGCTGAATGAAATGGAACAGTGTAAAATTACCTTTCATAATGGAAGTCGGTTTTAGGCTCGGAAATAATTTTGATTTTAATTTTACGATGAAAATGCAAATCTGCTTCCAACTCTTGTGTTCGAAAAAATATCGCCGGAATGAAAATGCCGCATTTTATGACGACGTCACATTCAATCAGACATATTCAACGGACATTAACGATTTCCCCTTCCAAAAACATCGTAAAATCGTCCATCGCTTTATTTAACCCGCTAACAATCCATTCGAAAATTTCTCATTTTGGATGCACCCTTGCATCCCACGGGGCAATAATCACATTATAAGCGATGGCTTCCCTTCAATTGACTTTCGAACCGGCAAAGGGCCCTTCCGCCTATTCATAATCCACATGGATTGGCCTGACATCTGTGGGAAGTTAATCACGAAAATAAAATCCCCTTTCCACACGCTCGGACCAGGTGGGTGGACGGGTGTGGGATGCCGGGAGGGAGGTGTGGGAGTAGGGCGGGGGACGGGGGAGGGGGAAGTCCGCCCTTTGCTGACGCCGCCCCGTGGGCCGTGTGAGCGGTGAACCAACATGCCCTCACCCCCTTCCTCACTAACGGGGATGTTGGCAGGGCGATGGGATGTCGGCGAGGGAAGAGACAAGGGGTGGGGAGGAGGCTTTGACTTGTAATGGCCACAAAATCACGGCCCATTTGCCGTCGATAATGAACAGCTAAATCAATCAAGTCTATCGAGTCTCGTGAACTTTCACGTGCGGGGGTGGATCGGGATTCGCGTGGGGGCGGAGCACGGGGGCGCACGTGCTCATATACATATGCGAAAAAGCTTTGAAGTGCATCGTCATTTCACCCTACGCCTCATTTCCAAATTCCGCCGCATCCCCGTGCCGGTGGGATGGGGGGATGGGGGGTTGGTGGCTGGTCGGCAGGAGGGGATGAGAGGGTGGGAATGGAAGGGGGGCATTAATCGGAGCCCCCATCGCTTTACGGCCGATATTACAATGGGAGCGCATTGTTCGTCCGATTCCGCGGATCCGAAAGCGCTTCAATCCGGCGGCAATCCACCGGAAGTTGGGTGGGGATGAAACCGTGGTGGGCGGGGTTGAGGGGCGAGAGGGTTGATTTGGGTTTTGGTGCGGCGGCGGTGGTGTCGGGTGGGACGGGAAGAAAAAAATGACGAGCGGGTAGCGTTTCGTGCGGCCGTTGTTTGAAGAGCCGTGTGGGATGTGCCGCACTGAGGGGACGGAGGAGTGAGGAGAGTTTGTCGGGGGAGGGAAGTTTTGGGGGTGTTAAGGGCGGGAGAGAGGGTGGTTTTGGATGGTTAATTGCCGTGAGTCTGCGGGCCATTGTGATTCCCCCACGTTTGAACGATATCGCACCAGAATAGGGAGACTGGGGACGGGAGGACAAAACCGAACTCTCACGGTCCTCCTCATTTCATTATCAGACGGCATAAAATTTAATAGTTTTCAGAACGACGGCGGAAACATGAATTAGGGCAGCCGCGCGTGTGAGGCCCGCCACTACCTTTGAGTACTATTAAAAATTTAGGCGACTAACTCTAACCTTCAGTCATTACGGGTGGGGAAATCGTTATCGTGAAGCCATTCGCTTTTGAAGGATTTATTTACCTTCTACACAGTAGTTTACCAGTGATAATGGGTATTCACTCAGGCATAAAAAGGTGACGGAACATTTTATACTCCTAAGTAAAAAATATCTATGCTCATTGACAATTGATTTGTGACAGAGTAATACAATATTTTCTATACGGTACATCTGTTTCTCATTTGAGGTATATAGTAATATCAATATCTGTTAGCGCATTGTTTTTTCCGTCCATTTTTATACCTCTACAAATTTATCAGTTTCTACTTTGAATAACCCATCAATTTTGCTATTAAATAAGTAGAATTATTTTATACAATGCTGAGAGTTATAAAAAGTCAAAGGGTACATATCTTCAGCAGCTCTCACATTAAAGTTCGTCCTAGTTTTTCGAAATATCTGTTACTGGTGATTAGGGATAAGCTCAATGACAGTTTTGAGGTTCTCCAATACATTAATAAAACAGACAAAACTTTTTTACTACCAATTGTTTACTGTTTACTTAAAATAATTATAAATAAAAAAATCAACTAAATTTCGCTTAATTCTTAATTTTTCATAATGATGAAAAACTAATTTTATTAAAATAAATTACCACCATAAATGTTTGTTTTCTTTTTATTCATTCAGTTGCATAATTTAATTTTATATTGTAGTCATTTCTGCTGAACATCCACCGTTCAAGTGTTTTTCTCTGGATCATTATATTAGATGAACGAAATGGAATATGGTTTTTAGGTTAGGGAAATATAGCAGGCTCAACAATTATTGCCACAAATAAGATCGGACATTTTAATCTGATGATAGGGAATAACTTTCTTTAGTGGAAGAAGGAAATGATCAAGGGACTAAGCACCCAGTATTGCGAAGCAGCGGAAACGGACCGCCGCGGCAGTCTGCTCAGCCCATTTCAGCGTAATGCCCAAATGCATTTGCGCCATAGCATTGACATCAGCACACGCGGCACGAGGAGGTAAGGTCAACATGCCAAGGAGAAAACAAAAATCCTCTATCACGTGGCCATATGGAAGACGGAGGGCACGCTCAATACGGTCGTTTCGGCATGAGATTTCGCATTGTCAAGAATCGAGGTAGGGATAGAGGCTGAGTAACCGCTCCACTTAGCAATCCCCACTAACAAACGCCGTCCAAATTCGCGAGCGGCGGCGGCGAATCAATTCTGTAAATGGCACCACGACGCCCGGATGCCCACTTCAGTCGGTCGTCATAATCGGCGCCACGGGAAGCATAGGGCTCAGGCGCAGTGTCATAGATTGTCGGAGGAGGCACGAAGAGGGGGTCGGGGTGGAGATGGCTCTGTCGGGGGATGCGACTGGAGGGGTGGACGAGAGGGAGTCGTCGTTTCGACGCTGACCTCACCCCCTTCGCTGCCCCGTGCCGCCTCCGCTCCCATCGCCCGCCAACCCCCCTGATGGCGACTGCAAAACCAATTAAACCCTTTGGGCACATTTAGAGGAAGCGAATCAATGCAACTATGGGGAAGGAAATTGCAGACGGCGACGGGTGGGGAGGAGGTGCGTCGGGGTTGGAGGGAGAGAGGTGGGGGAGGGGCGAAACAATGAGAAGAGGCGAAAGAGGGTAGGGGAATGGGGAAGAATGCGGATGAGTGAGGGACGACGGGAGAGTGGGCGAAAGGAAGGAGAAAGCTTAGGTCATGGTGCAAGGAAATCGAATGGCAGAGGCTGTCGTGTAGCATGTTTGACGTTCTGTGATTTAATTGTTCTTTTGACTCCCCATTGTCTTCCAAAGAGTTTTAAGATAAAGTCAGTCACGTCTCATCGGAATTGCTCGTGCTTAAGTGTTGATTACGAAGCAGGACGACCAATTTCAATTTTTAAAATGTGATTATATACTCATTGGATACATTTTAAAATGAAATAAATTTTTAAAAATGCATTGCTAATAATTGGAAGTGCACGCACTTGGTAAGATCGATTACTTGCATTATTTGATTTGAAAGCCATATCTTTGCTCAGTAAATCAATAGGCGAATGAATAATTCCAATTCCCGGCAAAGTGTACTACTTGAAGAAGGATTTTCCCCCAACATTGACCCCTGCAAACCATCATTATGGCTTGTGGCAAGACTTGAGTTAAACTAGGCATTTCCTATCCACATTGGATAATACTGAAGAACTAAACGAGAACTTACATTTTATTTATTATTCCAGTAATAAAAGTGGCAGGTTGAAATAATTCATTTTATTTACTTCACAATGAACGCTTGAGTCCAACGAGCTGGCACTGGTGATCATAAATCATTACGGAATGCACCCATTCAAAAATATTTGCAATTTTTCTGAAAAAATGTCCTCTTTCTAAGATCGGAATCCTTATTTTTCGCGGATAACTACGGCTTTTAAATGTGCCTGCTCCAATGTCTATCCTTCGGATCTTTCATTTGAAATGCATTTCATCGAATTGTAATGAGGGGTGCAAAAGGCTCCCAATCGTTTTATTGGTGGCGATATACTATAAAGATATGCGTAAGATCCGTAGTTTAACTATCTGTCACAATATAACATTATCTCTAAGTTTTTCGAGATAATATTGCGTCACCAAGTCTATCACAGCACCCTTTTTTTAAAATCCAACACCTATTTACTGCATTCAATCCGGAATATAATCAAATACTTCATGTAAATCTCACATACATGTACCAATCTTGGAGAATATACCTAGCGAGATGTAAATGTGACACCGCGACAATTATACGAGTCATTTCTTTATTGGCTTTTTATACGGGTTACATCTTATTTAATATTTTTCGTGCAAATTTAAAATCTCTTCCTCACTTCTTTCTATTTAGATATGATCTGAATAATCCATGTAGAGCTTCAAGCCCTTCGAAGAAGTCACAAAGGAAATGGTAGAGTAAGGCTCGAAAAAATTGTACACTGCCGCTTTCGTCTTCTTGTAACTGAGCATTCATCTCATTCATTATACCTCCGAGTTACCTCAACGATGTGTGGCAAGATAAATTGAAATAGGAAGAAGGGCTGATAAATAGGTACTCATTCATATTTTATAAACAACTAAATTAATGAAAAAGAAAATTATCGTAGTTGATGAAAACTGTCGTCGTCAGGGATTTTCAATCGTAACACTGTCCTGTGACAGATTTATAATCTTATTACTTGCTGTTCTCGACATCTCTCCATAGTTTAATTGAGTTGGCTTTTCAAGTATTTATTACTTGGTATTCATATTTGGTTTGCATCTGTAACTTCCAATGTGGCTCGGAAAATTAATGTTATGTAGTTTTTGATAGGTTATCTTGCATTCAACTTTTACCAAGAGGTTCCCATTTCAGATTTACGTAATAATCACAGGTGCTATTATTTTTATTCAGAGCACTTTATTTAAGAATCGTACGGTCCAGCCCAATACAGCATCTCTTTTGATTTTTTTCATTCCCTATGGTCCTTTCTACCGTTTGTTATATTCATTTGAATATATCTATGATTTTTTTAATAATGCTTGGGCCTGAAGTTGATACGTAAAGTGTTAAACATTAGTTTTGATTCTGGAGTGGCATATAGTTTTGCGACTCGATTTCATTAAAATCCATAAATTCGAAAAATTTTATACACGATGGCAAGAGAAGAAGACTGAGCAATCGCAAATTATCCCCACGTAGAGACGCCTGATCTGTTATTATAAAAAAATTTCCGGTTTTACTTCTGCTTCAAATCTATTTTAATGGAACTCACGTAACAAAAACGAAAATCAACTTAGTGACTCTTTTCTTCTCATACAAGCTACGATTTATTATTTTGACTCACAACTTAACCAATATTATCTGGTTGCGCGAACTTTTATCAAAAGCCATCTCAGATCAATTTTTTCCAGTATCTCGGGATTACTACCCCTGAAACACTGTTGTAGCATTATCAAACGAAAAAATCCCCCCATCGCACGGAGGTTCCAAAAAACTGCCGTTTGCATGCGCTCTTTCCTTCAACCCCCTCGCATTTTCCTTCCCTCAAATATTCACAAGGGAAGAGGGCGTCCTTAGAAGGACGCATTAATTTGAACGACTTTCCGCCATTCCGTGCCATAAATCCGCGGAGAGATCGACTACACTGTGCGTATCTCTCCTCTCGTTTTATTTTTCCCGACTCTTCTCCTCCTCCTTGAACCCCGCCTGTCTCTCTATCTCCCTGATCCCATTCGCTCACTCGAAGCCCCGCCATCTTTCTAACCTTTCCAACAATTCATCCCTTTTCGGGGTCTTCCTTTATCGTCCGTCCCTTTGCCCTCATCTCTCTGTCCCCCTCCCTCACTCACTCCCTTCTTGACGTCTCTCCCGGACGAACGAATCTCGTCTCACATGCAAAAACGATCGGCTCTCCTCTCTTACTCTCCCACTACACACACACATACACGCACGCACGCAAGCACACACTACACACTCCACCCCCTCGACACATTATTCCCTTTCATATTTATTCCTTCCATCCCGACCGTCTTCCAGACGTTTCTCTCCATCCTCCTCCGCATCACCCGCCCTGCCCCTCCCCCCAATCTCCCCGCAACACTTGATGGATCGAGCCATAAAACACGGAATTTGCTTGTATTCTTTCCACCACCGAAAGCACCCTACCTCCCTCCAGCCTCCTCCCCCTTGTTTTCCCCCCTCCTATGTCCTGCTCCTTCCTCCTCTACCAGCATCAATGCTCCCCCCCCCACGCCCCGTCTCACGTTCCCATGAGCACCCACTTCTCTCTCAACTCCCTACCACCCCACCCCTCGCGGGTCTCACCTTTCATCCCTCCTCCCTCCGGGCGTAAATAACTTGGCCTATCCTCATTGCGAGAGCACATCCTCTGTACCCTCCCGCCTTCGACCTCCCGCATCCCTCTCTTAACCCATCCGCCTCGTCCCCAACCCCATGTCCCCGCTCCACCCTCTCCCTCCCCCGTCCTTCCGCTCCCAACCTTCGAGCCATCCTCAAAAACCTTCCCCAAACCCTTCGCTTCAACGGTTTGAGAATCCTCCCTCAGATCAAGAAAAATGTCGTGTCATTTTTGCAAGGAGCGTTGTTGTGGGAGAGTGGATAAGTAGGGATAGTAAGTTTCTCATGAAGAGTGACTACGTATCTTATATGCATAAGCTGGAAATATATGCCTTGAAAAGATTTTGTGGCGGATTTATAAGCGTATAGGTTCACCAAAGTGTAGGAGTCCGGCTCAGCAACGGGGACTTTTGTGAAATCTTTTGCTCAAGTGCTTGTGAATTTTCCTTTTTTTTGTTTACTTTCGTCGATTCGGTAGTTAAAGTTTGATATTCACGTTCAAGCTTGTTAATCTGTAAAATGACATATATCAGTCTGTGACTACTACTGAATACGAGGAAGGACATTGGCGAAACACTTGATTAGTTAATTGCATCAAAATCTCGAAAAACTATGAAATATCATGTTGTAAAAACTATTGAACCGTAAGTTTATGCTACTATTCAAAATATGTAGCACTAAGAATTAGCAATGCAAGAAATGTTGCACAATAATTAGGGTGTCTTTGTGTATATACTTGTTGGATTTAGAGAAAGCCTTTGACAGAAATAAGCGGATAAGGCTGATTAAAGTTCTGTGGAGCATGGAAGTAGATTTTAATTAAAATACGGAATTATTAAGTTCATCAAATCATTTTTTCAGATAATCAAGCAATAAGTTCTTTTGTAGAGTTTTACAAGATCATTTCAGTTATTGGAGCCGAAGGTGATTCACTAATAAATCGAATGTGATAGTTGGAAGAGGTAGGCTGGCTAAACTATCATCATACTAAGACGGATTAATTAGAGGAGGTTGAGCTGTTCATTTACTTGTGCAGAATTTTGGGGGAAAAGGGCGTATTAGTAGGTGTATTGGAAGAAACATTACGCTGGCAAATATGCAAAGAAATTCATAGTAGCAAAATTATATGCAGGACATGCCTTTGGTCTTTAAGGCTGGCTGATGGGCGTGAATTAGAGGCTTTTCAGAATGGACTATGGAGACGGATAGAGAAGAAAGTTTTATAGGTAGTAAGGGAAATTTTTCACAATTGTAGGACAAGAAAAGTTGCCAGAGGGAATTTGAAGAAGAAAGAAAAAGTGTGTAGAGTTGATATCGAGAGGCAGTGAGATGTCAAAGTTCGTGATCGAAGGGAGAATATTAGTTAAGCTGATTAGAGGAAGAAAGAGATTAGGCAAGTGGAAGATATGAAAAAATTATGTTGAGAATAATATATGACAAAAGAGGAAATGTTCACGCTATAAGTGGTGTATCGGTAAGTTTGTTGAGACTCTCCAAATCTTTAATACGTTCATCTTCTGTGTCAAGGTTAAATCCGTTTTGAAATTAGACATATCTGACACGCCATTACCATCTGTTTTCTTCTCTAGTCCTTTTAAATATAATCTCCATCTACAATTCATATTTAAATCAAATCTTTTTTTTTCTAAACATTGCGTATATAATCTCCATCGAAAAACTTAAGGAACTAAGTGATCAGTTGAATTTATAGATACAAATGTTAAAGTTTGAAGCTTTTTTTTTACGGATGAGACCAAACAGATTTTTATTCGTCCATGCAGACTTTAGGTAGGTCCTTTTCTGGTATTGAATTTAAGTATCTTCTTATATTTATTATCGTCCATATCCAAGAATTTTCACCCGGATCGTTTGATGAAAAACGATGAAGATTCTTTCAGCGTACATTCTATCATGCCTCTGATTCTATTACTAATGACCTCTAAATAATACTCATTTTATATTACCAATCACACAAACCATCAACTGCAATGACAATCATTTAAAAACTTAACTTAATGGTGTCATTTACTCATGAGATTTCGAATATATTTGTATTAGTTTTACGTTCCAAAGTAATGGGGCTATTAAGTTATGTTTTGGGAGTCAATTTTCCACAAATCTATAATCTAATCCAAATAAAACTTTATGCAACAAGTTTGTTTTTATATATACAGTTGCAGGTATCTGCTTTACGAGTATTTTACACCCCAGCCATGGCAATAAAACAGTATCACGCGGTGTGAATAAATGCCCACACAAAATTTGACTTGATCTCTTTCGGCCACTCGCTTTCCACTTTCACTCTCGAGATTTATGAAGATTTTAAATCTCATGGCAACATATTTTAAGAAAGCCAAATAAAATGGATAATTTTTAATCTAGAAGAAATGTATCAAGTGATATGTCTTCCGAGTACTAAATTGCGACGGAAAAATGTCGTGCCTCTTCTCTTTAGGGCTTAAATTTTTAGCAAAATACTTGAAAGAAAGAATTAAGTAAAGTGAAGGTTGCCGTTTTTCCTGCCGCTATATATTTTGGCCTAATCGTCAGGAAAAATCATCAAATAATTCATTTCGTTTCGCAAATGTCGCCGTTTATATTAAATTATTTCTTATGCCCAATATAATATTGTATCTTTTTAGGAAACAATCCTTTAAATACTTAATAAAAAGTGTGTAATATGTATAATATTTTCCTTGTTTTATTGTACCAAATTAAGATCGTATTAGATGCGTTTAAAAATAATTATTAGTTGGCAAAGTTAAGCATTAAATAAATTACAACTAATTATGTTTTTACAAATTTGTTGTTCTAAGTACCACACTCTTTTTCCAGTGATATTATTTTGCTGCAAAATTTAATTTTTCAAATGCATTCTAGCGTTAATTCATAATTAATTATGAATAAAAAACGAGTTTAACATATAATAAAAATTTATGAGATTTTTCCTTCAGCTTTTGGATGTATAATTGATATGATCCACAATGTTTCGTTTTTTGCCATCCAATTTTTAATAAATAATAATTAACTTCCAATATGCGTGGTAACAATTTTTGCAGCACATTATAGAGGAAAATACTTTGACGAAAGTGTCTATTTTCATTTTTTTAGCATATAGAGGGACATAAAATTGAGAAATATATCAAAAGGGAAATAATGAACAAATAAATATAATACCCTTGTTTTTCTTTTTTACCTTATGTGTGAATGCCCAATGTCCTGTCAATTGGGACGAAATCAGCCAAAAACCTTTCCCTTAAAAATTGTTCAGAGAAATGCTCTTCTTTTCTTGAAGTACTTCCCTGAATCAGCTCAGACAGATTTCACGTCCACGGGGAAGGCTTGCTGTTCTTTATAATTAAATGGGAACATGTAGATTTATAATATAACAGCTGATTATTAATGCTCTGACTGGTGTAAGCTTTCTTCTCAATTGGTATTGATTAAAGGCGTACGAGTTTATGACTTTGATGTCCCCATTAATCCCTGCACCTGACACCATTTGCTGTGATGTTGTAGCTTTTCTCAGACGTGAAAAACAAACCACTGTATAACATTTTTCAAGTTTGGTGCCGTAGGTGCAACAAATAAGAACTTTAAGATTTACAATCTATAAGGGCGTTTATCAACAAGATTTCATGCATCTTCTAAGTTTGTGAACTAAAATATCATATTGTTCATTAAATATGCATATTATGGTTTCATGAACGATGGCGACCAAACCTCGGCCAATACAGCCACAGAAATTGTAAATTCGAACACTTTAGCGAAATTTATAAGTTAAAATGCTCATAACTTTGGAATCAAAATGCAACGATCTTCGCATCTACACAACAAGGCGAAAATTATGCAAGTGAATCGAATTTTGCTGAAACATAGGTGAAATATTTAGATCTATTTAAAATTGGCGATTCCAGAAGTTATCCCAAAGGAGTTCATTGGCATTGAATAAATTTTGCTAATAGCAAGCGGAGGAATTGAAATGGAAAAGCTGTTTCTCACCTCATTTCTAAATAATTTGGCTCAATTTTGGACGCTTTCATCCCATTACTAAGAAGCCAATATTTTTCTCTCCCCGGGGAATAAATAATAAATATACTTATCTCACCCCTTCAGAAACTTATGCCACCTACCTACGCACTATCTGATCCGACATTATTAACGTCATTCCCGCTCAGTAGCCTCGTCCTTTTTAGGTCCCAAGTCTTTGTTCCACGTCATGAGTCACGCAATCAGAATGCCTTCTGTTCCGTGGCAAATGAAAAATATGCTTCGAAACAGATGAGCACTGATTCTCGGCGCGATCCTGCGTGGAGATGGCGATCCAAAAAGTGAGGGACGCTGGGAGGGACGAAAGAGTGGGAGCAGAGAGCTTCGAAGTGAGGCGTCCGTGGGGGCGGGTGGGGAGGAGGGAGGGATGAGAGCAGAGGGGAGTGGGTGGAAGACGACCCGAGGAAGATCAGTGTGGCCTCCGGCCCGTCCCTTCCCAGGCATCCCCCTTCCAGTTTCGTCAAAACCATAGGAGTGGGGTACCACAGGAACTCTCGGCATAATAGCCGTGACGAATGTGCGGCAACTGCATATTGTTGCTACTGCCTTAAGAGCCCGTGGCATAGCATTTACGGCATTTAGTCAGCTTGGTGGTCTCTTAAGATGGATTTCATGGCACCCAGGGCGGAATGGACCAGCTTCTTCAAGATGCTCAACGATAATGATGACAAATTTAAGATGGTTTAATAAGATAAAAATTCAAATAAATTGCGAAGAAATTCGTGACTCGTCGCAAGGAAATACTTTTTTAATTTAGAGTATGCAAACATTGGTTTTTGAAATAAGTGAATGAATTATTATTAACGGAGGATATATAGCAAATAAATTTTATTTAGGAAACTAGATATTTTGTGAAGATTATTTAGTTTTCAAAGTCCTTTTAGTCACTTTAAATAATGTAAGATATTGAAATGTTGAAGATGCGCTTGACCAATTCAGAGAAGTTATTTCAACTCGATATCGATTATCAAAAAAACAGGCTGGATCAATGAAAAGTTGGTTGTTAGATTTTGGATAATTTTGAGAAGTTTAATTATCCTTTATTAAAATATTTAAAATATTAGCATGGAATTTTATTATTTTTAGTGGTAAGAAATAGTAGTATTTAGTACTCTATGGTCCAAAAATTGAGAAGAGGATAGGCGAGGACATAAGGTTTTAGAGATTTTGTGTGTGGAGGAGGAAGTAAAAAGTGAAATGGATGCAATGAAAACAAACAAACTTCAAAGTATATGTGGGAGAGGTGAGTAGGTTGTTTAGAGAAATTCACTGAACTCGAGAAAAGTTGATGGAGGGAATATTGAATGGCAATGGAATTTTAATGGCATACGGTAGAGGATATAATATTGCGCAGGCAAGCTAGAGACAGGAAAGGAACAGTAATTTGGGATAGAAGAGAGGAAGGAAGCATATGGATTTACAGATAGGTTATTTATAATGCAGGTTCTAGAGTATTTTTTAGTGTTTTTTTAAGGTCTTAGAAATATAGCCGAGCTATTATGTCAATAAAAAATCTGCAGTTACCTGTAGATTACTCTTCTTTGTTCATCATTGAGTTCTCAGTCATTTAATTTAATAGGAATCAGGAGTAAACATGAATGCTGTTATTCCTTGTGCGAAAAAGAAATGATTAGGCATGTTTACAAGTTTGGAGAATATAATCGTCAACTAAATGAGGTATACATATAATGAGTTTTTCCAATCAAGTCTAAGTAAAACTATTTTCTAAAAAAAGGCGTCATCATTTGGTCCAAAAATTGATGGTTCATATATATTGCAACTGGTTGTAACTGGATAAAAATTTTTTAGAATAATATACTGCAAAAATCATTTTCTGTAAAAGGAATATTATACTATTCAAATATTCAACTATTCGTCGTCGATGTTAGAATCATTCCTTCTCAAGGTTTCGTCACATTTGTCGGATTTTACGATAAACAATTTCATAAAGTAGGATTCCGCAGACAGTTAAGTAGGTTTGCGATGAAATTATGTTCTTACCATGATTCTTCTTTGCATCACGCGAGTATTTTTAGCCGGAAAAAAGGGAATAATTCGTAGGAAATCTTTCCCGAGCTTGCGCTTTTGTTCAACAATTCGATCTTCCAAATCACTCGAAACTCTTTGTTCGGAAACATCACCCAAGCTCTTCCCGTGAGCCATTGGAGCATTGAAATCCCTCCGCCTGATCTGCCCGTGCGCCGTGAGTGCCCGCTGAATTGTTTGATGGGTAAGCTCGGGGGCGCATAGTCCGCCTGCCCGACTCGCGGGGCCTCCGCCTTCGGCTGCATAGGACAACCCGCCCGTCTCCACGTCGAAACGTCCTTCAAGATGGCACCGACTCACGCTTCACTCAGGAGCGCGATTTAAGAAGCCGAGGAATGAATATGAGAAAGAACTCTGGGGGCATGAAACGTGGACGTGCCCCCGGGGGAGGGAGGAGGAGGGCATGGGAGGAATGCCTGAATTGGAACGTATGGAGCGAAGTGTGGAGAAGGAGGAGCAGAGGATGAGGTGGCGGAGCGGGTGGTTCGGTGAATCCCAGAGAGAGAGAGAGAGAGAGGCTGAGAAGGGACGAGGAGCAAGAAGTGAAGCCAACAGAAGCAGTGGCGGCAGTAAGCGAAACACGGTGGCATTCTGAGAGAGAAGAGAGGCAATTTAAGGTTCCACAGCGGGTGAGGGAGGAGGATGAGGAGTGAGCGGGCGGGGGGGGGCTGGTTCACGGGGAGAGAGGGAATGGAAGAGTCGGGGGAGCATTGCTCCACCGACGTTGTGGGGGGTTGTGTGGGATAAAAGAATAGGAAGAATGGCAAAGGGGGAGGGAAGGACTTGGTCCAGCGAGCAGGGTGGAGGAGGAGAGGAGGAGGTGGATGCGGGGAGTAGGAGGTGGGTGGGAGGGTGGAGGAGGAAGCGGGGAGGGTGGATGAACAGATGTGGAGGTATAGATGGAGCACGGCGGGAACTTTTAGTGACTCGTGATGGGGGCTGGGGTGACGGCGACGTGGGTGGGTGAGCGGGAAGATAGATAGAGAATCAAGGGGAGTGGGAGGGAAAGAGATTGGGTTGGGCGCGCGGGGGGGGAGAGGGAGGGAGGAGGGCGGAGAAAGATTGAAGGATCCCGCGGCGAGCAAGGGCGAAGGTTAGCAGTCCCATTCGGCTACCGGTGTTCCACGCACCGCAAGATGGAGGCAGCTACTGTATTCCAACTTACAAATATCCCTCCGCGTTTGACTCCCGTGACTCTCTCTCTCTCTCTCTCTCTCTCCCTCTCTCACCCCCTCTCTTCTTCCACCCTCCTCCTCACCCTACCCCTTCCATTTAAACCGACCGTCGCCTATCCCTTAAAACCCATTCCAAACCCATTTAATGTTTCATTCTTTTTCTTGTTTTTCCCAAAGAGCGCGCCCACCTCCCCGTGCCACAGGCAGCCAAACGTCCTTTCATATTTCCTTCACCCGACCCCAACGTCGACATATGAGTTCCACTGAGATATACCCTATAGATATGCATATGTATGTACGCGGAGCGAGGCCCACAGCCTTCTCCATCCATCAAAGGAGCGAGGGCAACGGCATGGGGGAGGGAGGGAGGGAGGGCGGAGATGGCGGGCGGAGGAGGAGCGTGAGTTGAAGGCGAAGGAAGTGAGGAAGGAGGTGAAAATAGAAGGATATATTGAAAAGTGGGAGGTGAAGTCGGGAAGGCGGTAGTGTGTCGTGCGGGGGGAGCGGGAGGGAATTGACGGGTTGAGAGGTGGAGGGCGGGGGTTGGAAGGTGGTTTGAGAGGGCGGAGATAAGAAAGAATTTGGAAAGTCTCGAACTCGGCAAAAGACAGAAAAGATGGAGGTGAAGAAAAAACTTCGGCGTGGTTTCTGTGTTAACTCTGCGATGAAAAAAAATCCGGGATTGAAAAAAGAAGGAGCTGGGAGCAAGAAAGTCGTTAATGGGCGTTCAGGAAATTGTGCTGTTCTCATTCCGTTGGTTTTGAGATCATTTCCAAGTCGAAAAATAATTATTGCTCTCTCAATTACCGCGTAGCAAATTGTTATTTAAATAAACCATACGGTGTAGTCAGGTCTAAATTGTGTTGGGAGTGGGCTAAAGTGCGAGTTTCTGTTTTTAATAAGATTTATCGCCTTCCCCCGTGCAACCAATTGTCTTGGGTTCACCTGGGCGATATTTTTACTTAGTACGTCCGTGCGCGGGAAACGTGGAGTACCGATCTTAAGTTCCTTTCAGTTGTTCGGAGACCTTGAGTCAATTCAATGACAGTTCAAAATAAAGAAGAATTTTTGATCTCATATCGTATGAAATAATGCGCTGGGTTGAATGGAGTGCAAGCATTGAAATGAAGCTTTTACATAGAAAAATATATAAATTTATTGGAGGATTTAATAAAACTGTCTTATAAAATTCCAAAACTGTCAGAGGCGTGAAAAATAAGTACTTATTGTTCCGGTTGATTATAATGTGGACAGTGGAGGATTTATGCCCTCACGAAGATTACATCAGTCGAATCCTGGATGCTTGATGCTAATCTTATACGTTATTTATTCCCGCAATGTTAGGAATTCCTTTGTAAGCTTCTGTAAAGGTTCTGCTATGACATTCCAGTCTAGTAGTCTCATTATTCATTTCGGATTTTTTATCCTCCCTGTTCTCCTCGTGGAAAAATTTTATTTAATTCAGCTTCCCTAATTAAGTATTACCTATAATTTGCATGGCACTGATGCTGTTTTTAAGGGTTCGTTTCCTTCTCATGTCTTTATCACTCATAATTCTGTGGAATTAGCCAATGTAAATTTATCTACAGGAACATAATCGGCATAACAAAATCTATCCTTTCATTACTCTCAGGAAATAATTTGACTTTTGAGTTCTCCTTAGTATCTGAAATATTATTTATTAAATATTTATGAATAATTTGGGTCTTATGATTCATTTTTACACTAAGGAAATTCGTTCCTGAACTACAAAACATCCGAGAATAAGAATTAAAGAGCAATCAACGTACAGAAAACATCCAACTTCAACATTTGCTTAAATTTTGTATCTAAAATTGGATGTGTTATTTTTAGGAACCGTGTGAAATTTCAATGTCATCTGAACCCTAATGAAATACACAAATGAAATCGGTTTATAAGGAGACTGATGTAGAAGTGCCTTCGCGTTGAAAATATATTTGAAACAAGGAGGCTTTGCAAAACTTCCACGTCCTTGTGCGTAAAAATGTTTAATCCATCTATGGACCTGCATTAAGAGGCTTGCAGGTACATTTTCATGTTATTCACCTTTAAACGGCTCCTTAGGAGAACTTGACGTCGTATGGGTAGGTCATCATTTCTTTCAGACTATTTTC
The DNA here is from genome assembly GCA_037158775.1 of Hetaerina titia. Taxonomy (NCBI): domain Eukaryota; kingdom Metazoa; phylum Arthropoda; class Insecta; order Odonata; family Calopterygidae; genus Hetaerina; species Hetaerina titia. The sequence goes on along the minus strand of CM073772.1, from coordinate 90,602,292 downwards.
AGTCAAAGATTACTCACTTATTCCTCCTCCCTTCTCAAGTTCCCCGCCTTCGCACCTATCGCTTTCGGTTCGCCCGGGTAGATGGGTACCACACGTAAACACCCCCGGCCCTCCCATCTTAGCACATTTGCCGCCGCCGTTGTCCCCACCCACTCCTCCACCTCCACCCCGTTTCCCCTCCCCCCTCTCTGCTTCCGAATCCACCCACGATGCCACACGGGATTCTCCCAGTCAGATCCACCGCCCCCAAGGGGTTGTACGTGCTGTCCATCTCCATCCTTTCCTCAATCCCTCCCCCACCTTTTCCAGCCATTTCACCCACCCCTTCCGCTTTCCCGTCCCCACCCACCCACATGCCCGTCACCCTTCTCTCTCCCCCGTGTTCCAATGGTTGATATTTCCGAGCCCAATGCCTTTTCTTTATAAGGACAAGGCGAAACTTGACCGCTGCATTACGTATGGCCGCGGGTGCCGGGCCATCCATCTCGCCGCGGCCGCTGCCCTCCCTGCTCTCCGGCCTGCCGCCCACGAGGGACCCGGGGAGGCCTCTCCCTTCTCCAGGGATTGGGTGGCGGGACCTGAGGAATCTCTCCGAGGGATAAATGAATAAGAAATTGATAGCGAACTCGGCAGGGGTATGACATCCATTGTTTGTGGTGCAAAAGGAATTCCCATGTCACTCCCGGCAAGCTCGGGCGTTTCGTAAACTTCCCAGGTCGATTTTGACCTTCCCACGTCGTGATTTATCATTTCCAATTTTAGTCATTATGCCAAAGATGTCATTATTTCATCCATAATTTTTACACACGTCAGTGATTAAGCTTCCCGGGCTTTTGTTCGTATCACTGTACCTGCGTTTTTGCCCATTTGAATTATTTACAATACGTACTTTTGAACTCTCTGGCTAGACCAAAAAAATACATGAATTATTCGAATTATGGTTTTCAAGATGCCTTAAGGCCCCCAATAGTACCTACGTACCTGAATTCGACATAAAGTGTAGTTGTTTTTCTTTAATTTTACTCGTTGATACGCATCACGTCAAACTGAGAATTCTTAGAGTCATGCAGCCGGAAAGGCTCACAAACAATTTTAACCTTATTCAGTTATTTCACATGCCGTGAATTTAATAATCATTAAGCAACAGCATTACGGCATGAGAAAGCTCTATCGAAACTTAAAAAGCTCTTATCCGCAATTCCATCCCTTTGAATTCTCCTTAGAAACCGCTGAAAAGCGCCGAATGCATCGACCAGCTGAACAATGGATCGACCAATCTTCTCCCCTTCACCCTTTCCTTCTCCTCCTCGCCCCTCTGCATTTATTTATTCCATTCCTATTGTTGGCGCGTGTGCTTCGACAAGTTGCTTGACGTTCGAATGGAACGTCCCGGGGAGTGCTTCTCTCGATTCCACTCCAAAGAAGATTAAACCGGTTGCGGGAGAATGCCTCGTTGCATCGCGACCGAGAAACACCAAAACAGAAGACAGAAGTGAATCATTTCAAGTACAAATCTTGTCCTTATCATTTAAGGGTAGAAAATCGAATTGTTGATCGAAAAATAAAAATGTTTACCTTCTCTATTTCCTCTAACCTTCATGTCATTATTTTAGTCGAATGACACGAACACAATCATGGCTGGGATTATTGAATCCTTATGTGTCCTACTGGGGAACCAGTTTGGTTCTTGAGCGATGAGAATAATTTACAAACTTATGCATGTTTAATATTTTTATAAATTGAAATAATGACGCTATTTCTTTATGACTGTTACTTTGTGGCATATTTTAATGGATTCAAATACTAATATTATTTGGTTAATTCTCTTAATATCATTAGCACCTCTCGAAACGTCTCTAATGCGATTAGAGAATAATTATTAAGTTTTCTAAAGAACTATTTTCTACCATATTTAACTTTCTTGTTTCTGTTTTCAAATCGGATCTGAAAAGTAAAGCGACTGTTCTTTTGAAATCGACACGTCGTTCAATAATTTTCTATGCAGACCACTGAATGGCAATGGCGTGTTTATCTTTAATTAATTCTAAACGTCTTTTACGTATATGACAAATGTTATGAGGCTTATGTCGTTCACATTTGCCATGCTACAATAAAATTATTGCCTAACCTAAGACACTATTACTATTGCCTGCCTAACAGAAGACACAGCAAAGCATAGAATAGAGGAGTGCCTACAGTATGAAAAACCTAGACATGAAATTTGGGATAGCATGACTTACAAGAAAAGCGAGATGCGTGAGATTGTGCTATTTTGCCTTAAGCATAACTGCAACCAATTATTTAAAATGGTACAATAATATTTGATAATGTTACAATAAGGTTTGATAGAATTAGTAATTGTATTGCTTGTTTTATTGTATAAGTAAATTGTATGTAATTGCTATTTTAAGTTAACGAGTAATATTGTTTTCCTAGCGTGCGATCAAAAACTCCTGTATGACTTAGTTAACTGAAGTGTTATCATAAAATAATATTTATTCCTTAGACAACTTGTTATCTCTAATTGTACTAAATTCGAGTCCAGCATCACATTTTGTTATTTAATTCTATTTTGTCATCTTATTTGATATTTCTTTCTCATGTTGCGTAATTGATGTTAATTATATCAGAATACTAGAGGGGGATTAAGCGTGAGCAGGAACCCCCTCAAAATATCATGCTATATATTGTTGTATATGCTATTACCTTTTTGTATTTGCTTCTGCAATAAAAAAGGGAAGGTGTGATTGGGGAAACTCCTTTACCACCTTTCCTTATTATTATTATTAATAAAATTATTATTCTAATAAAAAATCCACATGATCACATATGAATAGTATTTTTTTGATTTCTTTTACGCTGAATGCTTGTTTGTATGATAGTAGAAATTAGAATAAAGCACCATATATTTGAGAATGAAAGATTTAGATTCTATCCCTTTACTTAATCACATGGAGAGTTACGTGGGCATCACCGTCTTACGATCCGTAAAATACAAACTCGCTGTCAAGTTCCCTTCCGCAGAGCTGGAACATGCAATTCAGTAGACCGTTAAAAAAAAATCTCACTTTATGAAGCGTAATTTGCTCACGGACACTTCACGTGTAAGATTTTGAACTCCTTTTCAATACCAATCACGAGGAAAGAATCTCCGCTTGGACCACCCATGTGGAGGACGTTTCAGTTGCTCTCTGGAAGTCACCGTCCACAAACCATATCACATCAATCTTTTCTGTAGCCTCTTTGTTTAGTGCAGGCCACCCTTCACAGAATGTGATGGACGGTTACCAAGCAGATCCGACGGAAATATTGGTTTAATGGCATGAGCTGATTTCAATCGATGGGAAAGAGTGACGTGGGGAGAGAGAAGAATTCCGGCCTACCTGCCGATTGTGAAGGCCAACTTTTTTTAAATGCTCCCGTTTGATTCCACGACGCGGCTGCGGACTAGGCAACTTGCCCAGAACCCCGTCCACCACCAAAACTAAGCTTCCATCGGATACACGACTGGAAACTAACAGAAAGCCTTCATAAAAAAAGTACAAGGCGCTTTAGCGATCAAGAAGTTGACTCACGGACACACCCAGACGAACGTAGGCACAAAAATACGCGCACGCACAACCACACACACACACCAGTTCCTCGAACGCTTCTGAGAGAATGAGACAGCTTCTTTTCCTTCACTCCGACCATCTGAGAATGCTCTTGTCATTTATGTCCAGCAGATTCTTTTCGCCTCACTTAGCTTCTCCATTTCCCGTATCCTCTTCAGAAGCGCCGCGCAGTCACACAACCTTTGGGCTGTTTACGGCCGCCCGTCTTCCGTCGCTCGATGCCAACCAATCCCATGGTCCAATCGACAGCTTCATCTCCAACACCGCTAGAATTTTCCCCTACGGAAAGCTCATCGGCTTGGGAGAAGGTAAAGCCGAATACAGAAAGAAATTTAGATGGTTCTCTTTTAACTCTTTCCTATAAATATTTCCGTCAGAATCAGACATGAGTATGCCACCGTTCCAAGTTTGTAATTTTGATTCGTTTTAGTAGGTATTTTGTTGTCCAAAATGATGGGGAGGTCAAAAAGCATCCAATTAAGTTGTGTCATATATATATATATATATATATATATATATATATATATATATATATATATATATATATATATATACATACATACATATATATATATATGACCGGAGGGTCCCGGGTTCGATTCCTGGGCAAGACACTCTGGGCACCTGCAGCTCCACCCAAGCTAGTTCCTTTTGCGGGTACCAGGTCTTCCTGGGAAACCATAATCGGCACAGGGTAAGGAACTGGCCCCCCTACCCTGATGTGTGAATATTCACACGCCGTCGGGCTTGGTACATGGGTGAGCTCTACCATCACCTACTAAACCGACCTTCGGGTTGATTACTGTGTTTATGGTTTATATATATATACATATTAATGTTCATTAACATTTCAATAGAGATAAGGAAATGGGAAAGGAGCACAAATAAAGGACGAACACAAGAGAGGTGGGGAAGGCGGATGTGAACAGATCCCAAATGTAAAAATATATTCCTCGACCGGGACGCCGGATGGCGGGATTTCGTATTTGAATGGATATGCGTATATATATATATATATATATATATATATATATATATATATATATATATATATATATATATATATATATATTCACTGATAGTCATAACAAACACAGACCCCAAAACACACAAAAGAGGGAAAACTCACTGGTTCTCGAATTTTCGGTGGTCCAACCACCTTTCTCAAGAGGACTTAGGAACAGAACTGTTCCTAATGTCCTGGCTCAGTTCTGTTCCTAATTCCTCTTGAGAAAGGTGGTTGGACCACCGAAAATTCGAGAACCAGTGAGTTTTCCCTCTTTTGTGTGTTTTGGTTTCTGTGTTTGTTATGACTATCAGTGAATTTACATTACACGTTTGTGGGTTTTCCAAAAAAGTTTTCCAAAACTATATATATATATATATAGAAATAACACGCCGCCTCCCAATCATTTTGTACGACGAAAATAATATATATTTAATTTCTTTAACATATATCATATTATATAAAATATTCAATTCCTTAATTATCATTACATCGCCTATATATCCTGACTTTTTCAGAAATAAATTTATTTCGAAGTGTGTTCTTGACAATTAATGCCATTGACACTACTATTTGGAAATAATTTAACACCATTTGCATGGTTAATATTTACTTAGACCTAAAAGCTTACAGCGAGGTAAGCGGCGTGACTTTCACGGAGACAGGAGAATTGAACTTCTTATCTCTTTGAATATGATCTATGGGTCACGACAGTGACGAGGGGAATTCAAATAAAAAGGTGGTAGATTCATCGCTTAAGCCGGTGATGGGCCACCGGTCGCCCGTTCTCCCAGAGTTGTTGCCGTGGCCTTGTGAGCGAAGGGAATGCATATTCCTATCGATTTCCAAGTCTTTCCATACAACACTGTTGGTTGAATCCATGAACCTCATGTTCTTCCTAGCTTTATTTTTGCTCGTTTTTTAACCACTTGGATTTTTTAGCCAATTCGCTGAAGTGAACATTCACTTAAAAATCAAAAACTCTAGTCATGTCATAAAACTTCTTCGCAGTAGCAGCATTTGTGCGACAGGAGCGCATTCCTAATTTTCGTAAAAATACTTCATGTCACCATACGAGCCACATGAAGGTTAAGTAACTCTGTGAAATGAATAATTAAACATCCATTCTCTATTACGTACTTTTCCTAGTTTCCATTTAACCTATATTACTTGTTAGTCAAAATTCGCTCTCACAATACTTTATACGCTTCAGACATTATATATAATGAGTGATATAGAACCCAAAACTTTGTTGCTTGTTCAAGGGTACTTCCCTTATCTGCAAATATAAAAAGACACATTCAAATTTTTAAGGGTAAATTAATTCGTCCTGCACTTTATGTTTGAAAATTTTTTAAACAAGGAGGTTTAATTGTTTTCATTGTACATTTTGGACAATATATCAATCCAGTGGAAATGTATGATTTTGAGTTTGTATTAGAAAACACAAATGTAAGTAACATTCGTATTTTTTCTAAGCTTAGTCCTTTTTCGAACATTCGATGTTTTAACATGGATCCCTGGTCTCGTATACGAGTAAGTACAGACTGCTAAGACGGTACTCAACAAAAAATTATTTATCTCAGCTAGGCCTTCACACTCGAAAGAGTTACGAGTTCGTATAAACTACTTTGCTTCATACACACATTTAAAGGAATTGAAAATAATATCTTAATGCGGGAGAAAGGAAAAAAACCAGTATCCTTTATCTGTGATTTACTAAATCATAAGGTATTCTCCGTTTCACTTGCGGAAAATGACGTAATAAGTAATGTTAATTGCTCTAACTTTCAACGTAGTCTAGATAAATCTAATTATATTCATCATAAAATAGCATCATGGAATAAAGTCAGTTTAATAATTAGAAAGCAAAATTGTACTTTTCATATGAATTGGGTACATTGACAATAATTTTAAAATTTACGCCATTCATTTTAAACTATCCATTCAACGAGCATATCAACGAATCGGCATGAAAAATATGTAGCCCTTCTCCAATAATAAATGTATATCAAACGTCGATCACTGGTTTGAATGCCAATAATAATTCCGTAGTAATGAGGAATTTCAGTATTCTATTGATATGGTAAATTCGCATTTTTAAGGGAAACAAGATTGCATGAGAGTAAGATTTTAGGAGAAGATTTTCCATGAAATTAAAAAAAAGATTGATAGGAGTTGGAAAATGGTGGTGAGAATTTAGAATTGTAAGTAAAGTTCACATCCCTGTGGAACTGTTGAAATGTTTAGGAAAATGTGGGAAGGAGACTCTATATGGACTGATTCGTAGTATCTATGAGGAAGGAATCTGGCCGGAAGATTTTGTGAGATCAGTGTTAGTTCCTATTCTGAAGAAGGTAAAGGCTAGATCATGTGAGGACTACAGAACAATAAGTTTGATATCCCACGCAGCTAAAGTTATTCTCAGGATCATCACCAAAGGATAGAGAGTAAGGCAAATGATTACTTAGGGGATGACCAGTTTGGGTTTAGGAAAGGAAGAGGTACGCGTGATGCCATTGCAGTAATGAGATCACTAATTGAGAGGAATATAGAATTCAACCAGGACGTTTTTGCCTGTTTTGTAGATTTCGAAAAAGCGTTTGATAGAGTGGATTGGGAAAAATTAATGCGTGTATTGCAGAAAATAGGAATGGATTGGAGGGACAGGAGACTGATCCGCACCTGTATATGTCTCAGACCGCTCAGGTACGAGTGGGGAACGGACAATCCGGATGGGCAGTGCTAGAAAGAGGTGTAAGGCAGGGTTGCCCTTTGTCACCGGTGCTGTTGAACATATATGTGGAGGAAATGATTAAAGAGGCATGGGAAGAACTGGAGGTAGGAATGTAAGTCGGAGGGGAATTCGTAAAATTAGGTTTGCTGATGACCAAGCATTAGTTGCTCAGTCAGCCAAGGGGTTGCAAGCATTGCTGAGTGCATTGGAGGTTCAGTGCGATAAATATGGGATGAGAATCAATATTAATAAAACAAGGGTTATGCGATTTTCCAGAAAGAAAAAGGCTAAGCTAAACATTAAAATAGGCGGGGAAAAAATAGAGCAGGTGGAACAGTTTACGTATCTCGGAAGTGTTTTGGACCAATGCGGTCAAAGTAGTATGGACGTTAGGAGAAGAATTACGCAAGGCAAGGAGGCTTTCTCAAGGAGGAGGGAGTTGATGACGGGGACGTTGAGTAGGGAGGTTAAGAGAAGACTCAGTAAAAACTCTGATATGGAGCGTAGCTATGTACGGCGCGGAAACGTGGCCGCTGAAGCAGGAGGATAGACGTAGATTGGAGGCTTTTGAAATGTGGGTGTGGAGAAGAATGGAGAAGGTAAAATGGACCGAAAGGAAAGCAAATGAGGAAGTACTAGAGATGGTGGGTGAGGAGAGGGGTTTGTTGAGAGAAATCCTATAGAGGCAGGAAAAATGGGGGAAAGCGGTATTGAGCGGTAGTGGAATGTTGAAGAAGGTAATAGAGGGGAGGATGTTGGGTAAGTGAGGAAAGGGCAGGAATAGAATAGGGATGTTGGACGGGATAAAGGGAGGAAACAAGCATACAGAGATGAAGAGGGACCTGATGTAGATTCGGTTGCTAGATTGGGTTTTGTTTGGAGTAACAAAATGTTTATTTGATAGTTGTGTCCATCCAAAAACCTACCTTTACCGGCAGATTACCTAACAATAATAAGTAAAGTTCCTCGTATAGGAGGGGTGTTGCCTAATTCAGCAAATATATTTTTTTCGAAGTTCCGAGTAAATAAATATTCAGAAAGACTCGGACATGAAAAATCTGTGCGAGAGGGAAGGAGGAATGTGTCCACTTACCTCAACTTCCAGTGTAAATGATCGTGTAAGACGTTTGCCTATGAGCTGAGTTATGGATCTGATTTGTTCCATTAATATCACCGTGTGCTAATATCATTAACTTGACTATGCCTTGATAAAATCACTTGCAGGGGTCAATATGAGTACAAAATACGTGTGCCAAGGGCTACGAAGTACCTATTCTTTTTAATTTCTTTCAGCCATCGTCGAGTATTTATTTTTCAAACATTTTCGTGGTTCCAAAGCATAATAGTTGAAGTATCCTTGTAGAAAATAACTATAATTAGGTATTACTTTATTTTTTAATGGTAATAGATATTAGGGAGAAATATTGTTGTATTGACTGTGTTCCGTGAACATCGCGAAAGATTAAATTCATAACACAATGACTTCATATATTTGCACTGCTTTTCAAAATAAATTTTCCGGCTTTTTCATGTTTTTATTTCAATTTAACTTTATTTTTAGCTTGAAAGAATATACACGTATCCTAAAAATCATATTACGTATGTGTTTTAGAGCATGTGGATATATCAATTTCCCCTCCAAACGGAAATTAAATAAGGCACCGGTAGATGTTCCTCAAATGGAATTTCCTCCTAATAAAAAGAATCATCGAACATATTTTTTAAATCATCAATACGTTTTACTTTCAATTCAAGGATCAATTATGGGCACGGGGCTAATAAAACTGGAGAACTCGAGATTCTTAGACTTGCAACGAACACAACTAAACCCATAATTACAGTTAAATTATATCTAATGTACATTTCACTGATTTAGTATAGTCTCGTATCGGTATGCAAGATCCATCCCTAGAGGTATCCAACCTTCCCTACTCCTCTCAGGCGTTCCTTAGCGTGGACGAGTTTTTTCTCATTTAGTTGACATCTTGGCCGGCAGAGGGAACCCGAGTTCACTCGTGAAAGGGACCTGCATAATTACCTTTCGCGCAGCCCCCATTCCACTCATCATAATCCGCCTCGCTATGCGTCGAGCTCTAAAATATATTACTCCGTTGAACCTGGATGGAGATTGCCTTGCGTCAAATAATTCAGCAAACATTGTTTGAATTTGAAGATAAATGTTCAGCGGTCACCAGGTTCCGCCACAATTTTTCAATCAATCCTCATGAATTTAAATTTATCTGTGAACAGGTAATACGGGTGTCCATATTTTCTTCCATATGCCTCGACAGTGTGAGAACTAAATTTGAGTACATCATTTTCCCGTGGAAGGGGGAAAATGGCATTTTTCAATTTCTGTGAACACTGGTAGCCGAGACCTTTATTACCAGTTAGTTAAATGACTGAAGTAATGATGATGTGTTAGTAATTGACGGTAGCATACTAAAATCTGAGTTTACTAAAGGAAGTAAAGTTGTGATTAAAGATAAGATTCAAGATTTTGTTCAAAGGAAAACAAATGACGAAGTACTAGAGATGGTGGGTGAGGAGAGGGGTTTGTTGAGAGAAATCCTATGGAGGCAGAAAAGATGGATGAAAGGCGTATTTAGCGGTAGTGGAATGTTGAAGAAGGTAATAGAGGGGAGAATGTTAGGCAAACGAGGAAAGGGCAGGAACAGGATAGGGATGCTGGACGGGATGAAGGGAGGAAAGAAATACACAGAGAAGAAGAGAGACCTGATGTAGATTAGGTTGCTGGATTGGGTTTTCTTTGGAGTTACAAAAGATTTATTTGATAGTTGTGTCCATCCAAAAACCTACCTTAACCGGTAAAATTACCCAATAATAACTCTTTTATTCATTCCTAGTGGCACCAAGCGTCCGTAGGCAAAATTGATTTTTAATTGAAAAGAGGGTTATTATGGTGGATAAATATGCACGGTTCTAGTGCTGAACAGTGTGAGAAGAGGTTGGGAAAAACCATCAACTTTTATCTCATCATCCAAATGACTCATTTACATTTAAAAATAGGGTCCTTATTGCTTAAATGCAAATCATAATTCACAGTTGTTTGCAAAGAATTTATTTGCCCACAATCGATTTTTCTAAGGTGCCGAGAATCGTAAACAGGACAGAAATTTACCTGGAGAGAGCGCCGAAGCTCTTCAAAACATATCACCTTCATGCAAGCGACTGAATTTCAAGAACACTACTCCGCCATCCGAGAGAAATCGAACGGGTGATCCACACGCTTATCCTACGGCAGATAACAGAATGCAATATCTAGAATATGTTTCTTGTTTCAGGGCGGGGTTAAGAGTGGATTTGCACTCTGGAGCGAGAAAGAAGGGGTTGCAGGGAAGCAGGTGACCGGGAGAGAGAACGATTCGATTTGTAGCGGGAGGAGGAGGAGGGGGCAGCGGTCGCGGCGGCGGTCGCTTACATAAATCGGGGGCGCGTCTTCGTGTGCGAGAAAGCGGGCGGGGCCGCTTGCTGTTTGCGCATCCGATAACGAACAATCCCACCCAATATGATCCCCTTCGGCCGAACCCTCCCCCAGTACACCAAAGCACACTCTTCCGCCTCCCCAACCTCCCGTTCCTCCCCCTGGACATAACTCCTTTCATCTCCGGAGCCGGTGCAAGAAATCCTGATTACTCGCGGGAACTCGTCTAACATCTTGACTCCGCAAGTCGCCGCGAAGGATCTTGGAATGAATCGTTGGCTTAGCAGTCATTCGAAGATGCTGGTTGAAATTTCATTTGCTGGCTACGTGACTCCATTCCATTTAGCAGTACTTATTTAGGGTCAAGGTAAAAAACATTTAAATAACAGATTATTTCTGAATCGACTGTGAATAACTAGCTCCGTCATTCGTAAAACCTTTCCGCATACCAGTTTAAAAGTTCAAACATTACCCAAAGGTTTAATTTCAGATTTATCTAGAACAGTTTTCATGAGATAATCAACAAGTACTTGTATTATGCTTACGTAATCAATCACGCAGGTAGTTTTTGACAGCCATATCCGAAAACTTAGAGAATGTACGAATAAATATTTAGAGCTAGTTTCATATTCACCGTGCTTACTGGATTACAAAATGGCCTAAGTATTGATACTTATATATATATATATATATATATATATATATATATATATATATATATATATATATGAGTTCTGTTCCTAATTCCTCTTGAGAAAGGTGGTTGCACCATCAAAAATTCGAGGACCAGTGAGTCCCTTTTTTATATGTTTTAGTTTCTGTGTTTGTTATGACTATTAGTGAATTTACATTATATATATATATATTTTTATTTATTTATTTATAAAGAAAAAAAAAATATATATATATGTATGTATATATAATTTTGCCACGGAGAATATACCGGTATACCTATCCTTGAAACTCATCTGATTAGTCACTAAAAATTAAAGGGAATATTATATCCTTCATGATTTGTATCATTGATAGTATATAATGTTCTTGTGTCCCCAGTTGTGATTTTTGATTACTTTGTGTGGCTTAAAAGAACGTGCACCACTTCACATATAATAAAATTAGTTTTCAGAAAATTATTGCCTTATACATGTATTTTCATATATTAACTTTCCTCCCGATATTTTAGTCCTCAGCTCTCTGTGAATTCACCGAAGAACTCCCCCAACGCCCTTTCCTCTCGGTATTCTTCTCGTCTCCTCAGTGAGTATATTTCGCTTCTGTCCTTTCCATTCCAATCGTTTGGGGGCTCAGTGGAAGGCAAGAGACAGCCCTTGAGAAGGCGCAATAGCGTGACGCCTGACAGTTGAAGGCGACATCGTTTGAGGAACCGCCGTTCGCTTCATGTTCGCATTAGGGATTGATATAGATTTCACTTATTTTTTCTCTCTCCCTTTGATCTACCTCCACCGAAATAGAATCCGCTTCGGGACATTTTGCATAAATTTTGATGGTCTCTGTTTGTTATGCCGTGTTGTCATGGAACCGTATTGAATGAACAAGGAATCGCTGAGGTCCGGCATCAAGCAGGGAGCGATGTAATCAGTGGAAAGTCTAAGCATTCTCAGTAATTTATGGGAGCGCTATTGCTAAAGGTCAAGAACTAATTTTGTACCTCATGCAACAAGCACGCGTCGCTCTAGGGTTCAGCTTCCTGTCATCCATTATTGTATTTATGGAATTTGCATGCCTTTCACTCTTGCCAATTTGTCTACTGTCGTGATGTGTCAGTGGGAAATGGCTTAATTAGCAACAGGAATCCCCTTAGTTCACATTAATATTGATAGCAATTAGATTTTACATGGTGAAAATAATTTAACTCTTTTTAGTTAAGTGTTGATAAAATTGTAATTAATTTCAAGATTTAGAATATCTTGTTGCAATTATGTCAACCTAAAAACTTTGATCATAGTTCATTGTAGTTCACTCATAATTGATTGAACTACTATTAAATCAGTATTAAGAGAGATTCGCTATGATGAGTTTCCTGTTTTAACTCAGGATGACTAAAATTGCCCAAATTGCATGAATTACCATTGACATGTATCGTATCTATGGCATACACTAAAGTGGCATAACTAGTTAACTGAAGAAGGTATAAGTAAACGCAATGACTCAAAATTTAGTATAATTTAACCAAAATTGAAGATTTTTTGTTCAATCCAAAACATTAGAATAAGATAAATATCAGAGTTATGTTGGAATTAAAAATATCTTTTTCAGATAAGAATTTTCACTTATTTAGATTAAAGAAACTACTTAGAGTCGCTTTTCTCTCACGCGTGAAATCAAGGACCAATGTCCCTCAGGTTCGCCGAGCACTACCTAAGCAGAGAAGAACGGCTGCCATGAAATTTTGGCGTGTTCTCTCCAACGTGGAGGACACTTCGATTGATTATGAGTGAAGTAATAGACCCTTCCGTGTATTAGATGCATATTAATCTCTTCATGATTAAGGACCAGCCCTGAGCTTATCTGCTTCCCACATCTTTCGAAGCAATCTCCTGGTGTCCATTATTTCACTTCCCGACGGGCGAACCGCCGCCTAATCCACTACCTTTCTTACCGTACTCCCCTCCCCGGAATGTCCCCCGTATTTGCATATCGCGCCATATATCCCTGATCCAATCCATCTCTCTCTCTCTCTCTCTCTCGCAAGTTCCTGCAACACCTCCGATACACGTCATTCTCCCCGATCCGGTGCCCACCCCTCTCTGCCTTCCGACCCACTCCTCCCTCCCCCACCCCTAATTCCCCCAAAATTACGCCCCACTCCGTATTCCCCGGTTCAGCCCGCCGTCACCCTTAGCCCACCCAGCCACGCCCCCCCACCTCCCACTTCGCCAGCCCACCCCGGGGGCAATCGAACGCGTGATATCCCAGGTAGCCCCCCATCAGTCCGAAAAGCTTCCCTCTCTCCCTCATCTGCATATGGCCTCACGTCTAACCTCTCCATCCACGCTCGTAGGTTTACGCATCCCCTCACATCGGGATCCCCACACCTCAGGCATTACCCCTCGCTCCTGTTAATTTCTTCTTCCGCTCCCCTCCCCCCCTATAGTACGGCTTAAACTTTAACTTTCTCCGCATCTCTCTCCCACTCCTTCGGACTCGATGTTCCCTCCTATGATCGCTGTGTGCCCCTCTACGCACTCCCGCTTTCCCCCGAAGAGAGGGAGGGGCTGTGAGGTCGGTACGTGAATTTTTTCCCTCTCACTCCATTGGCGGGCAGGTGATGGGGTAGCCGAAGATTCGTTTCCGAAGGTCTCGCTCGCCCTATGGATAAATTGGCTATTAGTTCGGAGGTTAAAAAAAAATGAATTTTTTACACCACCTTTTCCCCCTTACCGTCCGCAGCCTTCGACTGCAATCCTTTATACCACGAGCAGTCCTTTTTTCTTCGGGGGTTGGCCTCTCCGCGGATGTCGTGACATAATTGATACACGCGGTGTTGGCCGAGCTCTATCCGGAACTTCGGGCACGCTCTCCCGCCAGATGGCGGCGGCCTCATCACGGAAGATTAGTGTGGATTCGATTGTGTTAAGGGGAGCTTTGTTGTTTTTTTTTACACCTCCATCTCTTTCGCTCGCCTTGCTTGACTACCACGCACGTGAAAGCGCGTACACGCACACGCGATGGCGTCAATACCTTTAATGAATCCGAGTCGGAGCGAGGAGAATGAAGCGGGGAAAAGGTCCGCCGCAGAGTTGGCAGCCTGTTATTTTAAATTGCAAAAGGGTTTTTTTTTCTGTCGTCTCTTTGGAAATCATTTTCGGACCAAATGACCGTGCAATTATTGTTGGGGTGATCTATCTCTCCTTCGGCGTCCTCTTCCTCCCCCCGCCACCTCCCCGCGATGAAACTGCGCATTACGCGCGCACCTTCCAAGGGATTGTTTTGGAAGTGTTCGGAACGGTTGAAATTGAGCCTGTTGTTGAAACGAATCATTTATAATGCTGAACTATCTCCGAAAAATCTTTTAATTTTTGCTTCGACACTTAATTTTGCAAAAATTTCAGGAACGAAAAATATTATGGCATCCCGAAAATTATGTCTCCGGTCAAAACCCTCGAAAAGATCATCAAAAATTTAATTATTTTTTTAAGATGCTAGATTTAATATATTACTAATAACGCCCTAAGATTGCTTCTTAGCAAGATATAAAAGATTGCTTTATTAAGCCGATTCCAAATAGAATGTTGACCTTCCTATTCGTATATTGTGTTTACTTTTGTTTTCCTTGGAGCGATGGAAAATATTAGCCCGGTGATTTTTATTACATTTTTTAACTTTCGCATCATATTCACGCATTTTCAAATAATATCAAACTCACAAGAAGGGTAATATGTAGAGGTTTTCTGAACCCCAGGAGTGATTTATTGTCACGTCTATTTAGGTTTATTCTCGTTTAAATGGCTGATTACTGTAGATTTGTTACTGAATACGATGAAATGTAGGGACGACCTTCGAACCTCTTTTGGTGTCAATTGAAAATGAGCTTCAAACCTTACAAAATATTTATTTGCTAATTCGAATATTAAAATACCTATATTATTTCCGATTGCATTTTCTATTGTGAAATGAAGATCACCCTTTATGCGTAGAATTGATTTATTCAAGCTTTCTTCTATTTACTCGAATAATATTTATTCGCTCGGTCTTGGTTAGTAGAAATGCTCATTTGGTTACTAAAGAAGAGCGTGTTACAAAGGGAGTTTGAATAAAGACCGTTTTTTTTACATATTACAGCAAGGTCAAGTTCAACTTCAGTTTCGCTTCGCTAAGGGTTTAGCTATAACTAAATGACATTTTATCATTTTGCATTCACAATTATCAGTGTAAGCATGTCTGCATGTATATCCTTATTCGCCTCCTTCTTGAATTGAATCCATATGATACGATAATTAGGAATCTTTGAATATAATAGTTTGGCCTGGATTTGCATCAGGTATTGGCACAATGGTTGGTCAAGCAACGAGCATGGGATGAATCCCAATGGCGATAATTTGACAATATCTTCAATTGAGTTTTCGTCGCCGTAGCTAGGATTTCAAAATTGAATCCGCCGCTACGGGGTTCCATGAATGTTTCACATATATAAATATTGAAATCCCATCCACCCCTTCCATTTCCAAAAGAATCACCTGGTTGATCACTCACCCGGAGGCCGGCAAGATAAACGTTACTGCTCTCGCAATACACTCGGCTCGAATTACGGACCCGAGTGAATGGGATTGGGGGAGGCGGGCGGAGGGTTAGGGCGGGTCCTCGCATTTGCGCTTGTGCATTCACGCTTCCATGCAGATTTCCGAGGGACCCCCGCCATCTCACGCGCTGTCCCGCCCCGGTTCGAACCGCGGCCAGGTGGAAACGCCGCGCGGGGAATTGGCGTTCGTCGAAAAAGGCCGTCAAGGCGGCTGATGCATAAAGGTGGTGAAGGAGGAGAGAGAGATGGAGAGACGAGACGATTACATGCAAATAAGTCACTCTCGTATCCCGTCACCGACCATGCCACCCGTTTTCTTTCAAGTGTCGAACGGATGGAGGAATTCGGGGCTGATTGGGGGACGCCTCCCGATGCTCGACCCCCGCGTGCCTCCTCCTCCGGAATGGAACCGACTCAGGGGGGTGGAGAATGGCCGCAGGCTCCTTCTTTTCGGAGGAAAGGGGAGCGAGCACGGCGCGAAAACCTTCCGAACCGTGAAGCCTAATTGCATTGTCCTCATCCTCCGCGGCTCAAGCGAACGCACGTTTTTGAACGGGCGGAGCACTCGAGGCGAGGATTTTGGGCTGGATGCTCTCTCACGCCGGTTTCCTTTGCGGATCCGGCGAACATGATCGTGTTCTCAAAGCGCCTATGAGATTGAATATTTATTTCCGAAGAGGTATCCGTATCAATAGGTTCATAATTTACACCTTATTATGCAATGCCGACCCTGTGATACTCGTATAAATTCTTCAGAAAAGCACGCCGAGTCCTTTGGGACCAATGACGGTATCTAGATGGAATGTGAACTGCCAAGAGTGTTTATTGTATAAAAACGTACTACACCGTAATGCAAAAGCGCTTGACTCACGCCGGTAGATAATTGGCTTCAGCATATTATACCGACTGATATAATCTGACATGTCTGCTAACCAACAAAACGTTTCAAATCTGATTGTTATATTTTTAGCTTATTGCTTGGGAGTAAGGAAACGTTTCACTGAACGATTGAAGTATTCAACAAGTGACGGGTAAAATAACGTACCACATTGATGAAAATCACCAGAAATAGAAAGAACATCACTACTTGCACG